>SJYV01031066.1:11393-79761 GCA_006410875.1 Neotragus pygmaeus | reverse complement strand
AGTCACCATCTGCAGTGATTTTGGAGCCCCCCAAAATAAAGTCTGACACTGTTTCCTCATCTATTTGCCATGAAATGATGGGACCAGATGCCATGATCTTAGTTTTCTGAATGTTGAACTTTAAGCCAAATTTTTCACTCTCCACTTTCACTTTCATCAAGAGCTCTTTAGTTCTTCTTCCCTTTCTGCCATAAGGGTGGTGTCATCTGCGTAACTGAGGTGATTGATATTTCTCCCAGCAATCTTGATTCCAGCTTGTGCTTCATCCAGCCCTGCATTTCTCATGATGTACTCTGCATATAAGTTAAATAAGCAGGGTGACACTATCCAGCCTTGACGTACTCCTTTTCCTATTTGGAACCAGTCTGCTGTTCCATGTCCAGTTCTAACTGTTGCCTTCTGACCTACATACAGATTTCTCAAGAGGCAGGTCAGGCGGTCTGGTATTCCCATCTCTTTAAGAATTTTCCACAGTTTGTGGTGATCCACACAGTCAAAGGCTTTGGCATAGAGTCAATAAAGCAGAAATAGATGTTTTTCTGGAACTCTCTTGCTTTTTCAAAAATCCAACGGATGTTGACAATTTGATCTCTGGTTCCTCTGCCTTTTCTAAAACCAGCTTTCACATCTGGAAGTAAACATCCTCCTGTATATTTTAAATCATCTCTAGGTTACCTAATGCAATGTAAATAGTTGCCAGTGCAGGGAAAATTCAAGTTTTGCTTTTTGGAGATTTCTGGAAACTTTTAGAAAGCATTTTGGATATGCAGTTGGTTGAATCCATAAATACAGAACCCGTGGACGTGAAGGGCTGAGTGTAAAAGACAATAGAGACAATAGGAAGTATAGCTAGAGAGGCAGATAGGAGCCAGTTCACGAGGGTTTGGAGGTCCAGGAAAAGAGCCTAGATTTTATTCCAAGTGCAAAGCAAGGACATTTTTTTCCTCCCTGCAATACTAAGCCCCCTGACACACACACACTCCCCTCACTGCACTTGTTCCATAGCCTCTGGTCTAAGTTTACCTTCAATATCTTCCATTTGTTCCTTCTCTCATATACCCTTTCCCTCGACTTGACACATGCTTTAAAATCTCCCATTAACTGAAAGAAATAAACTTCCCTGGATTCTGCTCCTCACTCCAACCAGTCTCATTTATATCCATTTTTACTACACCACTGTAAAACCTCCTAAAGCTGTGAAACACACATAATACTTATGATGCCAGGCTCTGTTCTCAGAGACTTATCTATATTGACTCTCACAACAACCCTATCAGCGGTTATATGATGATGCCCATTCTATAGATGAAGAAACTGAGGCAGAGGTAGTTAATAACTTGCCCAAGGTCAGCCCACTAACAAGTGGCAATCCCAAGATTCCCACTCAAACGTTTGGTGCCAGAGTCTTCCCTCTTAGTCTGAACTTGGTGCCCCTGGGGCTTGCTCCATGAAGTAAATTTTTGTCTCCTTGGGTCCCTCAAGCAATTTTTTTCAAGGCTATCACTGTCCCTTCTTCCTCTACCTTCCTAAATTTCTGTCATCTTCATAGTGTTGAAAACCTTCTCTGTGGTGGGACTCACTCCTCCCATGCCTCCTCTCCCCTCCTCTCCCCTCCCGGGAACACTAGCCTGTCTCCAGAAATTACCACACACCCAGATCTCAGGACAGCAGCTTCCCCGCCGATGCAACCCCTCCAGGCTTCCCACCTCCCATACAACTCCCCTACCACTTCTGTGAATGTCTCTAGAGTGCAGCTGTCATCAACAGCCTGCTCAGAGATCTGCTCTGGCTCCCATGGACCTGAGGGCTCTTGGAACAGGTCAAGGAGGAAACTGCAGTGGGCCTGGCCAGCTCAGTGGAGACTAGATGGAGGGGACAAGTGGTCCAGGAGCGATGGGCCCTTTTGTCATACTCATCTACTGGGAACAAGATCACTGCTTCCACAGCATGGGGGGAACACGTAGTTATCGCCATAGAAGTAGTTGACACTCTTAAAAATCAACAAATAGATGCTCCTAAAGTATCAGGATGGCCAGAAGATGCACCTGTCTTCTCCCCCCAAGGCCAGCTGTGCAACTTCTTTTCTTCACTGAAAAGCTGAAAAAAAGAGGGCCAGTATTTGGGATCCCCTAGGAAAGGGACTTTATTTTTTGTAATATCTCCAAATCTCAGGCTTAATTTTTTTTCAGTGCAGTTTTTCTTCCCCACTGCAGCTTTAAATCAATTTCAGAATGCCAGTTACTTATGGCAGACCCCTTTCAACAATTTTCTATGAAGAGCCCAAAGAAAGACACTGAAATTAGCCAATTTCTTCTGATGACTATAGTTGTACTAATGGAATTTTTTCAATAATTTCTTAGTTTTTCAATGCAATTCTTTAGACCCTGACAAAGTAAAATGTAATTTTTAAGTGATACAAGGAAATACAGCAGGAAATAACTGTCCAAGAGATTTAGGGGAATTGAAATAAAATAACCTAAATGATTTGAGAACTAAAATGGGGCAAAATTCTTGTCTCTGTCTGTCTCTTTGGAGTAATCATTTGAGATAATATCTCTACATCCCTAAAAGAAGATACGGTAAGAATGAAATCATTTCTTAATATGCCATTCTGTTTTAGAAAATGTGATAAAACATTTTATGTTAGCTGTGTGAGATGATTTAGAAATCATTTATTCTTGAAGTATTTGAAACCTTTTAAGTCTTGGCATGGGAAAAGGGAGGGTAGATTTGTTTTTAAAAAGGAGAAGAAAGAGAAGGCTGCAGAAAGGGATGGAAAGAATAGTGCTGGCCTAGGACGGTTACCACGAGGATGCTCATCCCTCTCTCTGGGGCCAGCCAACTGTCACCCCCTTCTCAGCCCCTCCACCTTCAGCTAGGGCATCAAGGGACTTGTTCTGTATCTGCCAAAATCAGAGTTCAGCCTGAAAGTGAAATATCAGTGTTTACTCTCAGTAAGCTCTGAGTGGCCCAGGAAAGGAGAGGGGAGAAGAAAGGGCAGTGATGAGCAGGCTTGTGCACAGAAGGCAGAGGAGGCCACACAGACAGCAGCCAAAAGCTGCCCCTACCCCCGACCTCCCGGACCACGGAGGGGGCTTTCACTGGTCCAGTGGCATCCAAGTTCCGAGTTCACAATCCTCTCCCCGCATTGTCTCTTTAAAACAAAAATCTCTCCGAGGCCAGATTTAATGATGAAATTAACAATGATTTATGTGTCATGACAGACGGTTCTAAAAAACAAACCACTTAAAAAAAAAAAAATCAGTGGACTGGATGGAGCTTAGGTTCAAGTCCAATTCCCTGTTACCCTGCTATTTCTCTGACCCAACCCACCTCATTTTCTTGTTTAATGGAGGAGGCTCCCAGCCAGGAAAATAAGAGCATGAAAGCGACCGCGCAGGACCCAGCTGCGAGCAAGGAAGAATATTAATTCTGCTCATTCTGAACTACACCCCCTCCCACAAAGAGAATTTCGGGTGTTCACGAAGCTCGCTCTGATTTTTATCACTGCTATTTCTGTTCATAATAATAATAGCAATACAAGAAAAATATATCTTGAGGACTAGAAGTTTTTGGCAGTTAGATTTGGCATGTCTTTTACCTAATCTATAACTGCAAGCAATAACTTGGAAAATGCTTGTGTTTAGTTGCTCAGTTATGTCCGACTCTTTGTGACCCCATGGACTGTAGCCCATCAAGCTCCTCTATTGCTTTGTAAACCCAAACTCATCGTTATGATAAAAGGATTATGAGTGTTATCCTTGTGTCTCCTAAGACCATCTTCAAGGCAACTCTGTCTTCCTTTCCTATTTCCTTCTAAGTTTAGTAGTGAGAGAGTTTTGTTGAGGGAGAGAAAGGGTTCAAAGGCAGAAAAAAAAGACATCAGCTTTCTCTTAACTGACTTTAAGCAACCACACTGATCAGTCTCACACGTGGAAAAAATAGAAAATAAAACTTTACACACGGGATAGGGAGATTTAGACTGTTTTTCAAACTTTACGAAAACGGTGCAGTCCGGGCTGAAAAAAATAATTTTACTGTTTTTGCCAGGCAGGTGCTGCGTGTATGGACTTGTTTGGGTGCTCCATCACTGACCTTTATCAGATGGGCTGAAGAGCTGGGTGTTTGGCAGGTCATGCCGGCAAAGATAAATCTGTGCCTGGTATTTTTTCTGCCTAAAGGAAAACTACCTTCTCGTGTTATCTGAAACATTATCCTTATCATACCTGATACATTTTTAATACTTATTTATTTGGTAATCCTTTTTAAAATATGTTATTGGATTTAATAGTAGATCATTTAGAAACTAAGTCAATATCAGTATTAAGTTCTCTAAATTAATTTACTTGAAAATATGGTAATGGCGTCCTGGTTTAATGTGCTCTCAGGGAAGCCTGACCTTCTCCCAGTAATCCATAAAAGCAGTGCTCACTTCCATCTGGTGGTAACAGGCATTTTCAGCATGTTCTCCAGTCTAAGGATGGTTTTCTCTGTGGGATCTATATCTCAACACTTCTTTTTCTTCTGAAGTATGGTTGATTTACAATGTCGTATTAGTTTCTGGCGTACAGCATAGTGATTCAGTTATACATATATGCAGGTTCTTTTTCATATTCTTTTCCATTATGGTTTATTACAGGATATATTACCTCACTACTAAATCATCAGTGCAATCTTTTTAACTTGAAATCATGGTAACCTTTATCCATGGACCAAGAGTGTAACGCAACAGGCATGACATCAGAGGCAACCAGAGGGAAGTGGAGGTGGTTTAGCCACTCAGTCATGTTCAGCTCTTGTGACCCCACGGACTGTAGCCTGCCAAGCTCTTCTGCCCATGGAATTCTCCAGGCAAGAGTACCGGAGAGCATTGCCATTTCCTTCTCCAGAGGATCTTCCCAGCCCAGGACTTGAACCCAGGTCTCCTGCATTGCAGGCAGATTCTTTACCAACTGAGCTATTAGGGAAGGCTTGGAAGCTTCTAAAATACACCCAGGATCCTTCCTGGAGGAGACATCTTTGACGAACAAGGTCAGAGGCAGTGAACCAAAACCACCACCACAAAGAGAACCCCGCCAAGCAATAGGGTTTCAGTGAAGACCTACACACTCTGAGTTCCCTTTGGAGTTCATGTCCTTCACTTTTACGTCGCTGATTCTTTCTCAGCCTTGTTTTTTCACTGTCTGGAAGAATAGGTGCTTTGTTTTAGACCACAGCCGTGAAGCACATAGTCAGAGCTTCCCCTGTGTGTTGTTCTCCTCTGGTCTCTAATCGTCACCTGTGCAAAACTTTTTCTCCAAAAAGACTGTTCCCAAATATCAGGCTGTACTTTTCTGAGCCACTGTGGCCCCTCTCTCAGTCCTGGGGACATGGTGAAATCTCCCCTAGGAAATGAATGGGATTGAACAAAGAAGGGACACAAACCTAATTCTCAAGTCAGTGATTCATAACCCGAAGAAACTAATGCGTTTCCATAATTACAGTAACCACAATTTGAGGTAGTTAGGCACCAACTGAAGGCACTAATCCTTCGATTACTATGAGCAATCAATCTGGAAAAAAAAAAAACAACAACACACAGTTGAAACCAAAGGCACCAATCCATTGGCGAGAACTAACTCTGAGTCTATATTCCTCAGTTCTTACTAAATGTATTGAGAAAAGTGCTGACATTTAGACTGTAGTCCAGAAATCTCACTTAGTCACAGTGGAAGAATAGGTCTCAAAATAAAAGTGTTGAGTAGAATATTATAAATGAGATTTTGAAGTACCCAACCCACCGGGAGATCTACAGGCCCAAGTTAATTTCTAAACCAACTCCTCCCTGCAATAGAGACACAATCTCAGACACCACGTGTCCCACGTGCTATACAAAACATGCCACATGTAATTGAATAATCACCAAAAAGAAACTGAGGCTCAAACAGATGAGAAAATGTCTCCAAAATCGTGCAGCCAAAATCCACCTTGCCAGTGGAGTAGCTATCTGTTAAACAGTGAGCATCATGACCCTCGGGTAGTTTTAGAGACTTACCCACCATTACACTGGGTTCAGGGCCAAACCATTCCTAGAACAAGGTCTCCTGAGTCACGCTTGAGGCATGCTTTCCTTTATAGAATAAACAATGACTTAATTTACTAGCTGCACAAAAGTTTAACAAGGACTTTCCAGAGAAGCCTGGAACAACACTCCACATATTTTTTCTTATAAACAAACCCCTTCATCTTCCAAATAACATGCTAAAAACTTTTAAAACTCTTCTTCACAACTGATGTTGAATAGAAACTGAGAAGCGGTGGACCTGGGACTCCATTGGACCCTGGGGTTGAGGGCTGCCTCACAGAAGAGGAAGCAGAACCTCCAAACACTTTCTCGCGGCCCACGTCCTCTGGTTGGTGCCACTTGCTCACTTGTGGTCTTCTCTGCTTTTCAAGTCACGACCCATGGATTTGCTGACGCAAAAGTCAGGGATACGGAGATGGAGAGAATTGGTAGCAGGAGTCCTGGGCAATATGGCACAGATGTCAAGCTCAGCCCAAGACCCAGACAGACTCAGGTTTGGATCCTGGTTCTTCCATTTCCCAACCATTGATGGAGGACAGTTTATTAACCTCTGTTTCCTTGTCTCTTACCATGGTGCTTATCCCCAAGGTCGATATGAAAAGGAGATGAAAATCAGTTCTCAAAATGTGTTAGCCATTATTATTTCCTAGAGCTGGAAGTAAAACTGTGTTGTTGCCCATAAACTGTATGCTGGCAGCTAAAGAAATGAAGTGTTTTTTTGCTATGACTGAATTCCTGCTGGATACATTCTAATGAGACTCAAATTTATATTTTGAAGAATTTTACATGCGTTTTTCATTTAATCCTCACAATAACCCCATAAATGAGGTTTGGAAGATGAGGAAATACACACTTAAAAGGGCAAAGAGTTTGACCAGAGTCATATTCTAACAGCGACAACAGTGTCTTCAGAAGGTAGGTCTGTTCATCTCAAAGTTGAGCTACTGATCTGTACTGACCAGCCATTATACTGAACTTGCCACGAAGTCATAAAAAATGTGAGAAATGAAGTCATGGGATAACCAGGTTGAGAGTTTAAGAGTGATGCAGATTTATACTATTCTATCCTCCTTAGGTAGGCAATGGTCACTGAAGTTGCCAGAGCAAGTCATAAAGTCCTTTGCAGAAATTATAGGGAATTATATACATTTTATATACATTTTTCACAGCATATACATTCATTGCACCTAGACTTGATGCTTTTGAACTGTGGGGTTGGAGAAGACTCTTGAGAGTCCCTTGGACTGCAAGGAGATCCAACCAGTCCATCCTAAAGGAGATCAGTCCTGGGTGTTCATTGGAGGGACTGATGTTGAAGCTGAAACTCCAATACTTTGGCCACCTGATGCAGAGAGCTGACTCATTTGAAAAGACCCTGATGCTGGGAAAGATTGACGGCAGAAGGAAAAGGGGATGACAGAAGATGAGATGGTTGGATGGCATCACCGACACAATGGACATGGGTTTGGGTGGACTCCAGGAGTTGGTGATGGACAGGGAGGCCTGGCGTGCTGTGGTTCATGGGGTCACAAAGAGTCCAACATGACTGATCAACTGAACTGAACTGAACTAGGTAAGTATACAGAACTGATGCTCCATTCTGATTTCTTTGAAAGTATTGAACTCCAAAGTGCTGAACTTAGGAGTATGCAGACTCATCTATTATAAAATAGACATATTGCATGTAGATACATGCTAGTAATTCTCTTATTCTTTTCACCATCATAACTAAAGATGTCTTTCCCACAAACAACTGTCTGTAGAAATGTGTTATTTTTCAAGACAAATTATGCCTAATAGTTTCTTATGTTACCATACCTGTTGCCACCTTAATTTGGCTTGAATGATCAGCCAAAATCTGCTATAAATTTTAGGGGTAAACATTATGAATTGACATGTATATCACATACATTCTTTTTCTGTTGTTTATTAGCTTAGTTGAGATTCACACTATTGACTGTTACTTTGAAGAGAAATCTCTTGGTGAGGTTGGAGTGTTGGCAAGAAGATGCTGGCCTTGATGACTTTCCCCTATCAAGGGTCCAATCCCTAGACTTTGCCAACAATGAGGGCGTGGAGCTTTTTTTCAGAGGCTGGCTCACAGAGTCCTCTAGCTCAGGCTGGGTACCACCAGTTTATTCCTTAGTCATAAGATCTTGATGGTAAAAAGGGCTGGGACACGGGCATCACTGGCCAAACCATTTTATGAATGGAAGTTTGCAGGATAAACAAAGGAACCAGAAAAGGAGAGAGTTGCTGGCTGATTCTCTGTAGGAAAGACTTCCCCTGGGGCTGAATGAGTCTGGGGTTCCAGTCACCCCCTCTGCCAGTCAGTACTTTGCCATTGCCTTCATGTCTTGGAACAGACTCCTGAGGCTTTCCTTTGGGAGCCTAAGTGGGCTGTTTTCAGGAAACCTTTTCTAACAGACTTATGTACATACATACTATGGCATTTAAAACCTGGATTTAGACCCAGGCTGGGCTGCTTTCCTAGCTGCGGTCTTAGTTAGACATAAATTCTCTAAGCCTGAGTTTCCTTATCTGTAAAGTGAGAATGATATTCCTTTCTCTCAGTATTATGTTGAGATTAAATGAGATAATAACTTCAATGCACTAAGAACAGTGCCTACCACATAGGAGGTGCTTATTATATGACATCTATCACCATTTTAAATAAAAATGCTATAAGCACATATTATTTATAAATACATATTTAATATTGGCATCTGAATTTTTCATGGAAGGAAAAATAGTGTGAGGTTGCTGACTCATTGAAATTAATGGTCTTTAGACTTGTGCTTTGTGAATGCTGGGAATCAACTTTTTATTAGATAAGTGGTGTCAAAAGCACAATTTTAATAAAGTTATCAAGTAACAGCACTAACTGTGTTTGTAAGTAAAGATTATGAAATCTTTGTTAAATGCAGAGTTCAAAAATTTAGTGACTTATTGTTATCAAAAGGGAAATGTGGGGATAGGGATAAATTAAGAATTTGGGAATAACATACACTTACAACTATAAAATAGTGTACACTATTATTTTACATATACTGTACTTTATATATAATATATATAAAATAGATAACCATCAAGGACCTACAGTATAGCACAAGGATATACTCAATACTTCGTAATAACCTGTGTGGGAAAAGAATCTGAATAGATATATATAACTGAATCACTTTGCTATACACCTGAAACTAACAAGGCATTGTAAATCAACTAAGCTTCAAATTAAAATTAATTAATTCCTAAAAAAATGTAGAAGGGAAAAAGGATTTCATAATCAATAAGTGCTTATGTGGGTCATTTCATCTCTATGGAAGGAAATATTTAGAGAAACCAAAAAGGTCAAACTAACCTGAAGCACAATTTTGTTGACAAGAGTTTAAGTTACCTTCAGCATATTTCATTACACTGTAATCAGAACCATCAACAAATATTTACCAAAGTGCCTACCACACTCAAGGCACTGTGTTGGTTGCATTCATGGCCAACTGATATGAAAAATTACTAAGAAGTGTACAATAAGGTACCTATCTTGGACGATTAAAATCTAATTGAGCAGACAAAAGGTAGCACAAACATAAATTTATTTTTTAAAAAAGTGACAAAAACTAGCCTACAAAATTTTCCATCTTTTTGGAAATGTGGCCAGATTACTCTAATATTGAAAAATATTTTAAAACACAAAGCTTATGATGAGGGAAGACAGTAAAGAATTCTCTAATTATCACAAAATGTTGGTCAATAACCTTAAAAAGAAAGATATAGACCAAATGATATGAAAATGTCAATATTCAACCATTTTTTAACATGCATAACCAGAAATTTTTTATGGTTTAATTTCAGTGAGCCATTCTTTAAACTCAGATATATATTGGCCTGTGTGTAATCCATAAATTTTACCCACTCTAAACTCCTGCTTATTTCTTCTGGGGCTTTTTCAGATTCAAAGTAAATTTGGGGAGAAAAAAAATTACTTGATATTTAAACTCAGGGGATTGAAGAACTAGCATTAAAAAGTTGATTAGTGATGCATGAAGTTTCACTCAATACATTTCATAAAGGGAAAAGTGCTAATGTGCTTGGTAGAGTCACTCCAGTAACTCCAGTTATTGACATAGTACAATGCAGTGAAATTAACTAACAATCAGATTTAAGAATAATTTTCCCCAGTAAAGGACTTCTTTTACTTAGAAGATTGTGCAGATTACAAACACTTGTGGGCTACAGTTTCTACCCAAAATATTTAACTTCACAACAGATTGTAAATAATTTCAATGTAATATAATGGAAAATTTTTTATTTTTAAAGTTTTATGTCTTCAGAGGTTGTCCAGTTTAACTAAAGTCCCTTTTGTCATTTTTGAGATACAGTGGATCTCAAAATTTTAAATGCATCTATATTTTGCCATGTATTTTTAAAATCAGTTTTAATTCCTATACAACATTAAACTTACTTACAACCATACATCTAAAATCCAAGTTTTTAAGAAGACGTGATAACCTGATCTGAATAGACAAAGAAAGATTAAAAAAAAAAAACAATCAAAATGTGCTCCCTGAAAATAAGACATAGACTAATGTAATTGAAGAGTTACTTCCCTATCATTTGCTGATAAACTAAAAACTCTCCTAATGTGAAAGGTTGTCATGATAATTTAGGAGCTCTGAAAATCTAATAACCTTTCATTTTCAAGCACTTGAAGACACCAAACACACAGCCCACATCCATGTCTTGCTATCACTTTATAAGAACCAAATTCTTTCTGCCTTGTATGATTGTAACCCATAATGTGAGGTCTTGATCTGATTATATCTTTTCCTAGTATATTAGATTATTGGAGATTATTATTTCATCAAGTAGAAAAATTAAAACTTAACTATTTTTGAGAGCTAGAGAATATAATTCCCAATCAAATGAATTGGTATCAGATTCTGGAGACATTTGAAGCTAGACATTCATTTATCTTACTGATCAGAAATTTAGATCTACCAAAATAAAATCTATTAACCAAAATTTTTTTGAACAAAGCTCACAAACAGTTTGTTTAGGCATTGATAGTATGTCTGGCAGAGTCACTTCTGCTTTCAGATAAATTTGTTTATTGAAAGAAAACACAAAACAACTGTCTCAAAAGTCATCAGGAATTTTTCCAAAATCTGGCAAATATTCGTGGCAAAGGGAATACTGATTGTCACTGGTGTTCATGGTCAATACATCACTAGTTACTGAAAAAGTGGTATAGCAAACAACCAGCTTGCATCCGAGCCTTAGCTAAAAACTAAAAGCAAAAACAAATGCATTTAGAAAAGAGATCCTGTGAAGGACTGGGTTGGTCAAAATTTTTGTTCAAGTTTTTCCATAATGTGACAGAAAATACAAACAAGCTTTTTGGCCAACCCAATACTAATTATAATAAACACTGAGTTAATATTCACAACATACAAAGAGCTCTTTAAAACTCTACTCAAATCTCCATAATGGCCTATATGGGAAAAGAATCTAAAAAAGAGAAGATATGTGTAAATGTATAACAGATTCACTTTGCTATACACCTGAAATTNCTAATTATAATAAACACTGAGTTAATATTCACAACATACAAAGAGCTCTTTAAAACTCTACTCAAATCTCCATAATGGCCTATATGGGAAAAGAATCTAAAAAAGAGAAGATATGTGTAAATGTATAACAGATTCACTTTGCTATACACCTGAAATTAACACAACATTGAAGTCAGCTATACTCCAATAAAAATTAATTTTTTAATCTATTTTTTAAATGAAATATGTGAATAGGAAAACTAACTAAAGATTTACAAAAGACAAAATACTAAAGGCCAATAAATATAATTTTTAAAGCTCTACCTCATTGGTAATCAAAGACTTACAAATTTCTAAAACCATATGCTACCAGCTTTGAAATAATATTTATAGTACTGATGATACAGGAAATAGGCCCTATGGGACAGAGCGGGGGGCAGAATAAACTGTTACAATCTTCCTCAACAACAATTTAAGTTCAAAATCTCAAAGCAATCAAGAAAGAGAAAACCTGTCCAATTGTTTCATCTACAATTCAGGAAAAATAATTGAAAAAAATCCCACTCATGGAAACAAACAAACAAAAATCTTTATATATATATATGGGTTTACCTGATGGCTCAGACAATAAAGAATCTGCCTTCAATGCAGGAGACTGGGATTCAATCCCTGGGTGAAGAAGGTCCTTTGGAGAAAGGAATGGCTACTCACTCCGGGATTCTTCCCTGGGGAATAAAAGATCTTAAAATATCCATTATGTTATAGACTCAGAAACTTAATACTGCAAATGTAATCTTATTTCCAAAATCAGTCTTTGCATTGAGGTCTTCTGGACGAATATACACATAAGAGTAACCTAGATATATCTCAAAGAAGAAAGGAGAAAAGTTAACCTGCACGTTTTACTAAGTATTATTTTAAAACTAATATTGACTTAGTATGAAGCAGTTCATTCATACAGTAAATTACAAGTCTCAAACAGTACTGCTGTGGCAGGCTCTGTCATGCAATGGGTAACCCATTGGACTTCTCTTTTTTTTTAGTCACTTTTATTTTTTTAATTTATTTATTTTAATTGGAGGCTAATTACTTTATAATACTGTAGTGGTTTTGCCATACATTGACAGCAAAAGAGACACAGATGTGTAGAAGAGTCTTTTGGACCCACTGGACTTCTAAAACAGCACTGTTATGACATGAACTGTGTCTCCCCGCCCCCACAAAATCCCTATCTACCCAGTACTTCAGAATGTGATTGTATTTGGAGATCAAGTCTTTAAATAAGCAATTAAATTAAAATGACATCATTTGGTGGGCCCTAATCCAAGATGACTGGTACCCTTATAAGAAAAGGAAATTTAGACACACACACACACACACACACACACACACACACACANCCATCTTTGCATGCAGTGTTCCCTTGGTATCTCTAATTTTCTTGAAGAGATCTCCAGTCTTTCCCATTCTATTGTTTTCCTCTATTTCTTTGCACTGATCACTGAAGAAGGCTTTCTTATCTCTCCTTGTTATTTTTTGGAACTCTGGATTCAAATGGGTATATCTTTCCTTTTCTCTCTTGCTTTTTACGTCTCTTCTTGTCACAGCTATTTGTAAGGACTCCTCAGACAGCCATTTTGTTTTTTTTGCATTTCTTTTTCTTGGGGATGGTCTTGATCCTTATTTCCTATACTATGTCACAAACCTCTGTACATAGTTTTTCAGGGACTCTATTTATCAGATCTAATCCTTATATTAATCAGCTATACTCCAATATAAAATAAATAATTTAATAACAAAAATAATTTTTAATAAAAAAATTTTTTAAAGATTAAGTGTTCTTCAGAACTTCTTTACAACTTATCACATATTCTGATGAGAGCATCCAAGAGGCTTTATCACCTCTGTGGAGGACCTCCTCAGAACTAACAGCATTAGCTTACTTATTAGAAATAATCAAAGAAAACTTTTAAATAAGACACTTAGCTGGGGTGGGGGGGAATAGCAATGTGATTCTTAAAAGTATGTGAATCACATGTCCCAAAGCCATGTATTATATATCCTGTTGGTTTATATGTCAGCTCAACCTCTGTACTGAGGGTAATAAAAATTAAATTGCATTGATGAAGAATCACATTGAAATGTGCTCTTTTTAACCAAATATTTTACTTAATTTTATGTATTTTAGCTAAAACAGGAAAACTTCAAAAACAAATACTCAGTTAAGTTGTTTAAAGAGGCCTAAAGACTTTGTGGATGTTTTTCCCGTGTTTTACAGGCTTGGTATTCCTCACTCTGCTACCACTAGACACAACTAAGGTCCCATATACATGATACGCCATTGTGTTAAGTTTACAAAGTGGAGATTTCTGGGGAAATCTTTTAGGTTACTTACAAATTCTTCCCTGGTGGCTCAGACAGGAAAGAATCCACCTGCATTGTGGGAGATGTGGGATCAACCCCTGGGTTGGGGAAGTCCGCTGGAGGAGGGCATGGCAACCCATGTCAGTATTCTTGCCTGGAGAATCCCATGGCCAGAATAGGCTGGCAGACTGCAGTCCAAAGAGTAACTAAGCACAGATGATAAACCCTCCCAGTCAGTTTCTCTAAACACTATCACAAACACAAGGAGACCATAGGGTGCCAAAAGAATGCCTGCAAATAATCTTCACAGTTCCCAGTTACTTTTGGACATCAGTGCCCTGGAAAGAGCAAAGTATGTCTTAGAAGGCTTTGGATACAATGGGCAGTTTAAGTACCCATTAGAATGTGTCTTTTTCTAAAACACGAAAGCTCAGTCTGCCTGATAAAATCTGTTTTGAGTATTTTTCACTTATACTCACCTTGAACAAACAATGAAAGCAATGGAGACATTCTAGTACAGTAAGAAAAGCAAGCGCTATACCTCAGCCAGAACTGAGTGCAAATTCCACATTCCTTCCCTTGCCAGCTTAAGGACCTTGAATGAGCCCCTCTTAATCACTTTAACCTTTTTTCTCTTCATATGCAAAAATGAGAATCATAATTCCTCCTTTAAAGATTATTGCAAGGATTATAAGAGTTATTGCAAATAAAATGTTTGGCACACTATTTGGCACAGAATAGGCATTTGTTAAATGTTTATTTATTCTGTCTTCTCAATAGGCTTTTCTTTCTTTAAAATCAATTACCTTCCAACCTACACTGAATTAGAAAAAAAGTCCTTCTTGAAAGCCTCAGTCACTGGCAAATAGGAGCTTTTACTTAAAAGCTCTACATTAAGGGATTAAATTCTTTACACACCTTAACAATGAAATTAACAATCACCTTCAAACATGCGACAGGTGAACTAATCTTACACTTCACATTCAATACACACCATCATACTTTTAGAATAAATCATTAGATTTTACACCTACATGCATAACCAGGAACTTAATTAAAGCCAAACAATATTTTTTAGGAGTACAACAGCTGGTCCACAAGTGTGTTTGGCATCAAGATTGCCTTGTGAGCTTAATCCAACTTCTACTGAAAAATTACAAGATACCAATCACATTTTTTCTCTGTTTTCCCAGACAAGTGTCAATCAGGTTATTAAGCACACAGAGCTATTGCAAAGTGCAAATTTACAAAAGGAGAAATTGCTGCCCCAAAGACTAGAACCTGCTCTCCTGATTCTCAACCCACTGTACTCTGTATCAGATTACTAAATCCCATCTGTGAGCAGCCTTAAATCCTTTCTGTTAATTCAGAGGCAAGGGAGGGAACAGTAGAGTGGAGTAGATACCGTGGATTGACACTCAACATCCATTTGTCCCTTCTTAAGGTGTAGTATTTTTCAAACTGCCAGTTGCCATCCATTAGTCAGTCACGAAATCAACTTGGTGGGTCAAGACCAGCATTTCTTAATGGAGTGGAGTAGCCTAGATTAGCATAGAATTGCACAGCAGAGATTAGAATAGAAGCCATTGGGGGCATCACATCGTCTTGTGAATCTTTTATTTCAGTTAGACATGAATGTGAATTTGTATATGTTGTGGATCAAATAAATTTTACAGCAGAGTATGTCCAAAATGTGAAAAACATCCTGACATGTCCTTCTATACCTCCAACCCTGGGAAGCTAAGTACTCTGTGTCCTGAAGTAAAAGATTTCGGGTATAATTTGGGTTTGGTTGATCAGATGCCCAAGGGTGAGATGTGGAAGATGGCAGGGGTCAGAGCTCCACTGCCACAGCTCTCTCTCTTAGCAAGCATGTCACTGACACTTTGCGTCTTCTGGGGCATCATTAGCAGAGGTCTCAGCACAGTCACAAGATCCAAGGGTGGCAAGAGGAAGGACACAAGGCACCTAGTTTCTGGCCCAGATGGCTGCAGGGAAATGAGGCTCGGGAGATAAAAGCACTGGGGGAGGCACTCTGAACACTTGAAAATGTGGCTTCCAGAGTTTGGAGACAGCAACAGGATTCTGCCTCCACTGACTTTCTGTTTGTAGCAGTAGCGGCAGCTCTCTTGGTGGTTTAGTTCTGTGATGGGCCTTTGGGAATTGCTATAGAAATTCAACATCACGTCTATTCCTTCAGCCTCCACATGATTCTACCAGCGACTTAATACCTTGCAATAAATCCCTTCTTGCTTAAGCTACTTGGAAAAATGTCTGTTCCGTACCTTACTGAGACTGATTGTTGTTGTTCAGTCATCAAGTCGAGTCCGATTCTTTGTTACCCCATGGACCACAGCATGCCAGCCTTCTTTGCCTGCCACTTTGCCTTCTCTGCCTTCCAGAGTTTGCTCAAATTCAGCTCCGTTGAGTCAGTGATGCTATCTATCTATCTCATCCTCTGTCATCCCCTTCTCCTGCCTTCAGTCTTTCCCAGCATCAGGGTCTTTTCNTTCTTTGCCTGCCACTTTGCCTTCTCTGCCTTCCAGAGTTTGCTCAAATTCAGCTCCGTTGAGTCAGTGATGCTATCTATCTATCTCATCCTCTGTCATCCCCTTCTCCTGCCTTCAGTCTTTCCCAGTATCAGGGTCTTTTCCAACGAGTCAGTTCTTTGCATCAGGTGGACAAAGTATTGGAGCTTCAACATCAGTCCTTCCAATGAATATTCAGGTTTGACTTCCTTTAGGATTGACAGGTTTTATCTCCTTGTAATCCAAGGAACTCTCAAGAGTCTTCTCCAGTACCACAATTCAAAAGCATCAATTCTATCAACTTGAGACCAATAGGAAAAGGAATAAAATAAAATATTTTTATATTCCACATTATACTGGAATCTAGTTATAAATCTCTAGAGAATTCTGGAAAAAAGGCAGAAAAACAAGTAATTTGAAAGTCACAGATATTTTCCATTTTGTTTTGTTGGTTTTGTGTTTTGCAGATTCTGTATCACCAAGTAATCAATACTTGGTGACTGACTGATTGACTGGTAAAAATTACATGATGGAAAATACCAAAATGGCTTAGTATCTTTATAACTAGTTGCAGAGAGAATGAACGAATCTGTCTTAGGTAAGGTTTCCTGAAAAGACTCTGAGATGGGAATGGGAATGCAGGGAGTTTGTTGAACTGCACATTTAGAACAAAGCCTATAAGAAAATAAGAAAGCAGAAATGGGCAGAGGAAGTAGCTGCACTGGGATGCAGTTACAACAAAGACCTTCGCTGAGACTACTGGGGGAGTTCTGACTCTGAGATGACCCTTCGGAATGGCCATGTATTGAGGGCAGGAGACCAGGTCTTTGCAGCCCCACATTGATCAGTCACAGGATTCAAGCTGCCCTTGGAAAGGGTCTCTGACCCAGGATTCAGAATCCTTTCAGCCAAGGTCAGGTCCTCGCAAAGGACCCAGCCTTAGTTGTCAGGATCCAATAGCTCTGGGCAGCTGGAGAATGAGTGCATCAGTCCTGAAGCAGGGACCTGGGTGGTCAGCATTTGCTCAGAACCCAGGGGAGTTTTATCATGTCCTGCAGCTTCCTAAATGTCTTGTCAAGACATTCAGCCCAGTCCATGTAAAAAAACAGGAAAAGTGTGTTTTCAGTATATAAATGATTTTTAGCATGCATGACTGTAACAGTAAAATCTATTATTATCCAACCAAGCATGTTTTTCAAATAGAACTTGTGTCTGGAGCCAGAAAGCATGAGTGTAAGCTCTATGTCATATCTTCTGTTTCCAGATCAACTGTGGATATGATCATTCCACTTTTATTTATGGCCCATTTCAATTTTGGGTACCAGCATCTTTCTATGCTATCTTCTACTCTACTTTCTGCTAAGAATTAACCCACAAGACAGGGAAAACTCATGGGACTAAGACTCAGGAAACCTGAAGGCCTAGTCTTGGTTTCTCTCTCTCTCATTTCCTAAGAATAACCATACCTGCCACACTGTATACATCAAAACAACAGACTGCACATAAAAATAGTGTGGCAAGAATTATAACACTTTTGAAAGCTCTTTTTAAAATTGCAGTTGATGTACAGTGTTTCAAGTATACAGCAAAGTGATTCATATATATACATAATATATTCTTTTTCAGATTCTTTTCCATTATAGGTTATTACAAGATTTTGAATATAATTCTCTGTGCTACATAATAGGTTCTTGTCACTTATCTATTTTACATACAGTAGTGTGTATTTGTTAATTCCGAATTCCCAGTTTGTACCTCCCCCTGCCTTTCTCCCTTGGTAAATATGAGTTTATTTTCTGTGCCCATGAGTCTATAAACTCTTATCAGTAATAGTCATCTGCCCACTTTAAAATTACTCACACAAATCAGCATGCATTGATAACCCATCCCATCAGCATACAGCTCATGTTTCAGAACGTAGAGAGAAGAAGAGCCAGCCAACTTTAACAGTCAAACTTCATTCCATTAGCTGGTTCACTTAGATATCCAACAAATGCTCACTGATTATCAGCTATGGGCCAAAGACTAGATATACAATGAACAAGCCTTCAGGAGGCAGCATGGCTGAAGGTGAGCACTGTGGATTTAGAAATAAGGTTAGTGTAGCTTTCAATTCCAGCTGAGGTAGCTACAGCCTTCACTTCTCTGAGTCTTTGTGTTCTTTCGTCCATGAAAGGAGATGTAACCATAAGGATTGTTGTAATTAAGTGCCGGTAGAGTTATCTACAAGATACCATGGAAACCCGTAGGCAGATGAGCTAATTCTCTGGTGGGGGTAACAGAGACCCTAAGAATAAGCAGGAATCTGTCAAGTGAGGGAAGAAAAGACAGTCCCAAAGGTCAGCAGTTGCAAAGCCCTAGAGGGAAAAGAGCACTGTGGGGACTGCTAACATGGTTTTATAGAAAGTATGACTTTCATAGAGAAGGGGAAGAATAGAGCCCTGTGCGCTGAGTCAGCAAGGCTGGCCTCCATCCAAAGTGCAGTGAGAACAACTGATGGGCATAAAGCAAGAAGTCATAGGATCCTTTTTGTACTTTTTAAGAGATCCCTCAGACTACAATAGAGAAGGGAGGGGCAATGCCTCATGCCAGGAACATTAAAGCAGAGACTGAGCAAGAGATAGTGATGTGTAAACAACTGTGGTGTTAATGGTGTATAACGGGTAGATGAGGGAGAAGGTAAGCAGCAGAACAGACAGGATTTAATCACATTCATTGAGCTCTTGTAACACGCATGTTCCAAGCTATGCACCTTACATATGTCAACTCATTGTACTGTTACAAGGATTCTATGAGGAAACTACTCTTGCTATTCCTGTTATAGTCCTGAGGCACCATAGTGCTCAGAGTTTAATCAAGTAGCTCAAGTCACTCAGGAGAGCCTGTATCTGAATCCAAGTCTATTTTGCTCAAATCCTGTATGTATGCCCTTATGTATCCTGTATGTTTCACACCATTCAGCTGCCTAGATCAGTGTGAAAATCAGGACAAAGTTCTTATCTAGAGAGACAAAAGCTGGCATCATCATCACATAAATGATCGTTAAAGCCGTGAGAATTGGAGGAACTGCTTAGTGATATTCACATGCATTGAGTATTCCCCATGTTCCAGAATATTTTCTGAAGACTTTCCATTATTTATTCCTTATAGCAATCTTAGAGTGTATTAGTTTCCTAGGGCTTCATTAACAAAATTCCACAAACTGGGAGGCTTAAACAACAGGATTCACTGACTCACAATTCTGGAGGCCAGAAGTGTGAAACCAAGGTGTTGGCAGGGCGGTTCCCTCTGAGGGTTGTGAGAAACCGCCTGTGGCATGTTTCTCTCCCAGCTTCTGGTGGTGTGCTGGTCACGTCTGGCATTCTTCAGTTTGCGGCTACATCACCCCAATCTCTGCCTTCATCCTCGCAGGGTGTTCTCCCTGTGTGCATGTCTTTCTGTGTCCAAATTCCCCCTTTTTTATAGACACCAGCCATATTGGATTAATGTCCACCCTGATCGCTTCATCTTAACTTGTTCACCTGCAAAGACTCCAATTCCAAATGAGATGTTATTCACAGGTCCTGAGAGTTAATGACTTGAACATCTTTGGTGGGGGGAAACACAAGTTGACCCATAACAGACAGGTATTTTACATCCATTTTACAGATGAGGAAGTTGAGGCACAGGGAGAAAAGTAACTTGCCTGAGGCTAATGCACCGGAGAGTGTATAAGGTATGGGGAAAGGAGACTAGGGAATGATGGAACATTTACATCCAAGAGACAGACAAGGAGACCCCACTTTCATGACCACAGTACACAGAGCAGAAATGGGGGCCTGATCTGAGGGGGAACCGATCTACAGGCTTGTCCCTGCGTAAACGTGCTGTGCATACTGAAGAGTGACTGACTACACCAACCAAGCTCTCCCTAGGAAGCGAATCAGAGAGAGACAGAACAAGAGGGGTTGATGGTGGGAGCCGAGGTGGGAAGATATGCAGAAAATCCAGAAAGTACTGGAANGGAACTCTGCAGTGTAAATAACGTATGCTTGACCTTTATTTCCCATCTCTGGAAATAGGACAATTTGTCATTACGGTACGTGAGTAAATGAGTGAGTGTATGTGTCTGTGGCAGGGGGAATGTTAGAGATAGAGAGAGACATGGTGGGAAAGAAGGGGAAGTTTAGAGACAAAATCGACTATAATAAAAAAGTACCATTTCTGTACTTGAACTGACATGGTGATTAGACACTGGAAGAGAAGATCAAAGGAGCTCATAAACTTTCTGTTCTTGGAAATCTTCACAAAGAAGCAAGACACACTTATTTAGGAACAAACTTCTTGGAGGCAGGGTGTTAACTTTTCAACATCCTTTCCAGATTGGTAATACCCATATTAAAAAAAATTAAACACTGTACTAAGTAAGTGACATTAATTCACAGAAATTATGTAAGAGGCCATGCAACCCAGTCAGGTCATAGATGAATATTAATTTAAAACATATTTACATTTGGTCTTTGAAAATATAATAAAACTTGGGGACTGTATGATTTGCTATCTTATTTTAGCTTAAGACTGAAATTAAAATTTGAGTCCTATAGCACTGTTGATGTGTGAAGGGGGAAGTGCTAGGGAGCTTAGTTCAGGATTTTAACACTGGTCACACATATATGCAAAATGCTTATAATACAGAAACAGACACACACTCAGGTAACTAAGACTCACCTCTGGTTCCTAACCATTTGGTACCAAATTAACACTTACTCTGAAGATGCCAATCCAATCCTTTCGACGGGGAATGAAATGCTGGGTGAGNGGAAATGGGGGCTGACCTTGGAGACCATTCACGAACTCCAAGTTATCAGAACCCGTATTTGAATATAGATGGTAAATCAGTACCAGTATATTACAATAATATCTCAGTGTTGATTCCTGGGTGCAGCTATTTTACTATGGTCACACAGAAGAATTCTCTTGTTCTTAAGAGATATCTGGGAAGTATTTAGGCATGAAGTGTCATGATGTACTCTCAAATGACTCCTCTCTCTGTCTTTGTCTCTTTCTCATTATGCAAAATATAACCATCACTAAAATGTTAACAATCTACATGAACAGTAGAAGAGTGTCTGTTATGCTATTCTTGCACCTGTTCTATATGTTTGAAATTTTTCAAAATAAAAACTTGAGAAGGGAGCTTTCCCAGGCATGATAGAGGCATGTGTAAAGTATCCTATCAGTAAAAAAATTTGAATATATATGTACATTTATTTATTAATTTATTATATGAACAAGAGCTCTAAAAATACATTCTGCATTTTTTCAAATATTTTACAAATAGGGGACATTAGATGGGCAAAATGAGTATCAACCTTAAAACAGAGTGATTTCCCTTTCACAGAGATACCCTTCACGTGCCAACAATCTCAGGGCTGCAGAGAAAATATGGGGCAAAGAGAGAAGTTTCTGGGATTGCTACATGGAATTAAAAACGTTGTATTAACAGAAGAGGAGATATATTCAGCCTTTCTGCTCAGCTTGGAAAAAACATTTACAGTGGGCCATCTACCAAAAGAGATGGAACACAGCTTGGAGAGTTAGAAGCACATAAATCAAGTCCTAATGAGAAGAATTTATAGCCAAGAATTTCTCAAAAATATGAGACTTTATCACAGTCTTGAGGGCTGCCTGAATTCCTGTTGTCAGGGAGCAAGTTACAGAGTCCAAGCCAAACCACCAGGACAGAACTGGGAGCCAACTTTGGGAAGGCGTTCTCAGCCTCCTAAGTCAAACAAGATTGCTGGGAAGGGAGCAGGACAAATGGGTTTCTTAATCCAACTAAGGGAGCTTCTCAGAGCCAGCCCAGAGTTCAGTGAGAGTCTGTGTCCCTAAGTTTTTCCCCGTGGGTCTGAGATGGTCATAAACAGGACTGATGCACCATGCAGACCCCAGCCAGGGTGGATCACATTCTGAGAGTTTCCCTTCTGGTGAATAAGGTATCTGGCATCTGCCTCCTGGAGGAAAAGCATTTCAAATCTGGCAAACGATTCTCTCTTGTGTTACAAGGGCCAAAGGCCCTGAAAGAGAAGGTGATTAAATTTAAAATCTGATCTGTTGAATCTGCAAGAGGATCTACAAGCTTCACTGGAGGGTTTTCTGGAGATTGTACAGAAAAATAGGACCCTAAGGTTACAGCCACTATGGAGAACAGTATAAAAGTTCCTTAAAAAACTAAAAATAGATCTACCATATGACCCTGCAATCCCACTCCTGGGCATGTATCTAGAGAAAAATATGATCCAAAAGGATACATGCACCTCAATGTTCATTGCAGCACAGTTTATAATAGCCAAGAAATGTCCATCAACAGAAGAATGGATAAAGATGTGGTACAGGTATACAATGGAATATCACTCAGTTATAAAAAAGAAAGAAGTAATACTATTTGCTGCAACACAGACAGACCTGGAGATTATCATACTGAGTGAAGTAAATCAAACAGAGAAGAAATATCATATGACATCCCTTACCTGTGGAATCAAAAAAGAAACGATTCAAATGAACTTACAAAACAGAAAGAGACTCACAGACAGAGAACAAACTTAGGATTTCCAGGAGGGAAGGGATAATTAGGGACTTTGGGAAGGTCATGTACACACTGTTATATATAAAATGGAAAATCAACAAGAACCTACTGTATAGCACATGGAACTCTGCTCAACGTTATGTGTTAGCCTGGATGGAAGGAAAGTTTGCAAGAGAGTGGATACGTGCATATGTATGACTGAGTCCCTTTGCTGTTCACCTGAAACTATCACAACATTGTTAACTGGCTATACTCCAACACAAAATTAAAAGTTTAAACAAAAAAACAGGACCCTGCAGAAGCCCTGCACTGTACAGGCACTCTTTAAAAGGGGTGGGACAGCAGAGGAGAAGGGTTGCCCAGGGAAGCTGTATCCCTCCGCAAAGAACCCCAGAGATTTTGCTAGGCGGGAAATGTAGCAGAAATCATAGGAAGCTGTTCTACTTTGCAGGCTGAGTTCACCCCCACTCCCCCACCTCACCCAGGAGGTCTTTTCTCACAGGTTCTGCTTCATGCACACATTCAAACCTGGGTAAGTCCAGGGCAATTCAAGGTCAATGAGCCAACATAATCAGAGCTCAGTTCATGATTGGTAGGTTAGGGGAAAAAATATAAACTAAGGTCACATGGGCTGGATTGGAGAGCATTCTGAAGTGTGGGAGGAGCATGGGAAGCCGAGTCAGTAAGCAGATGAGAGCTTTGCTGGTGGCTGAAGATTCTTATTCCCTTTGAGTGTGTCCTTGAGAGACTACAAGAAAGATAATGGTTGTTTTCCACTGGTTTCTGGTCATCTGACTACTGATTTTTGGCCACAGCTCCCTACTAAGATTGTGTCCTGTGGTACAGTCTGAAACCTCTCCATTGATTATCTGGTCTTCCTTTTTTTATTACTTCCCCAGAATAAAGATCCATCTAAGTGAGCTCCAGGGACTAAGTTCCAGCCAATGAAGACTAAGTATTGTACTCTTCCTGGAAAGTGGCTACTGGCTGTCCTTCCACCTTGCTTCCTGCCTCGTGCCTGGAATGAGGCAGAGACCAGGTAGCTGGCTTGCCCTAAGAGGTGGTCTTGAGGAGGAAAGTTATTGCCAGGAAAGTAAATCAGAGAGAACAAGCCAGGATTAGTGTTGATGACCATGAAGCTATCCTCCTAAACATGGAATGACTACGTCCATGCTTTCTTTCAGTGAGAAAGCAGCGAAGATCTCTCCTGACCAAGCCACTGTTGTGCGTTTCAGCCTTTTCAGCTGAAACTAATCAAAACTCACACCAGCTATGAAGCAACTGGCATTTCATGAGTTATGCAAAGAACTGGAGTCCTGCCACCTATTTCAGTCCCTGCATTTGGATTTGTGCATAAGGCTACGCTTCTGCCAATTAGTAACACAACTTTAATTATCCTAGGTTAATGAAGACAAAGCAAAGGTAGTGTTAATACATAAATAATGTGTTCATGCCAAGTGGAGACGTACAAACAAAGCTTCTGCAGCAGCAACATAAAGGCACATGGTAGAATAATTCACTCTGTGAATTAATAATTCACTCTTAGACAACGTAAACTGTCCACATGTCAGAACCAAAAGGGCCCATACCACACACAAGCAATTGGTACTACGCGTTCTTAGTAATGGTGATTTCAGTGAAATAAAATCTAGCCTAGTGAGTTAATATTGCCCTAATTGATTTCTTTGGCTGCACCAGGTCTTAGCTGTAGTACTCGGGATCTTTAGCTGTGCCATGTGAGATCTAGTTATCTGACCAGGGATTGAATAAGGATCAACCAGAACCTGACAGGCCCCTACATAGGGAGAGCAGAGTCTTAGCCACTGGACCACAAGGGAAATCCCCAATATTGCCAATTTTTAAATTCTAGTTTTACACTTTGTTTTGATTTCTAAATTGATTTGGATTTTACAGTGATAAAATGTAATGAGATTTAGAAATTCCTATATGATATTAAGTTTGTACATATGTAAGCAATATTAAAATAAAATTACTCTGGCTCAACACAGGAAGGGGAAATATAGACTATATTTTCTCTTTCGAAAACAGATTTCTACAATATTTATGTTTGCCTGCTAAACTAAAATTTAGTAATTTATCTGGAAAGGTCTGCTTTTCCCTGGTCTAGAATGCAGGAGGAAATTTAATACATGGGTCTTTAAAAGAAAGGTTTGAGTAAGCTAGGAGTCAAACTCTTCGACAGTGTTTTGCAATAGACATAGAAACACATTTTAAAAAACTGGGATGCAAATTTTCAAAACAGACTTATTCATCATAAACAACCAAAAAAAGGAAATAATCCAAATGCCCATCAGATACTGAATAAACAAAATATAGTATGTCCATACAATGGAATATTATTCAGCCATTAAAAAGAAATGCAATGGTTAAGTTTATGTGTCAATTTGACTGGGCCACAAGGTCCAGATAGTTGGTCAAGCATTAATCATGAATTTTCTGTGTGGGTGTTTCAGCATAAGATTAACATTTCCCTTCCATAATGTGGGTGGACTTCAAGCAATCAGTTGAAGGCCTGAATAGAAAAAAGATAGACTTCCCCTGAAGCAAGAGAACTCTTCCAGCAGACAGCCTTTGGACTGGCTCTTCCTGGGTTTCCAGCCTGCTGGCTCATCCTGCAGATTCTGAACTTGCCAGCTTCCATAATTATGTGGGTCACTTCCTTAAAATAAATATCTGTGTGTGTGTGTGTGTGTGTGTGTGTGTGTACACATCCAATTAGTTCTGTTTCTCTGGAGAACTCTGATTAATACAGGAATGAAGTACTGGTCACAATATGGCTGAACCTCGAAAACACAGAAAGTGAAAGAAGCCAGAGGCAAAAGGCCCCGGCTCCATACTGTATGGTTCTATTTATATGAAATGTCCAGAATGGGCAAATCTACAGAGATAGTGGCTCAATCAGTAAAGAATCTGCCTTCAGTGCAGGAGACCTGGGTTCAGTCTCTGGGTCAGGAAGATCCCCTGGAAAAGCAAATGGCAACACACTTTAGTACTCTTGCCTGGAAAACCCCATGGACAGAGGAGCCTGGAAGGCTACAGTATGTGCAGTCTCAAGAGTCAGACACAACTTAGCAACTAAATCATCATAGAGACAGAAAGTAGATTATTGATTTACAGAGTTCGAGGAAAGGATGAATATGGAGTTTTGTCTCTTGGGTTTTGGGGTTTTTTTTGTGTGTGTGGGGGGGTGGATAATGGACAAATTCTAGAATTAGGGAATGGGGATAGTTGTACAACCTTGTCAATATATTACACCAAAAACTACTGAACTTTGTACTTTNGAGGAAAGGATGAATATGGAGTTTTGTCTCTTGGGTTTTGGGGTTTTTTGTGTGTGGGGGGGGTGGATAATGGACAAATTCTAGAATTAGGGAATGGGGATAGTTGTACAACCTTGTCAATATATTACACCAAAAACTACTGAACTTTGTACTTTTGAAGAGTGAATTTTATAGCATGTAATTTCAATCTCAATTTTAAAAATAAAACACATAGAAATGTAGTCCAAATGATTATTTTGGATTGATCATCTATAAATGGTGAAATTAATTCTTAATTGAATAAGAGTTTCCCCCAACCCATGCAAAAAATATGTCTACCAGAACCTCAGATTTTCATCTTATTTGTAATAAGGGCCTTTGCAAGTGTAATTAAGAAGCTCAAGGTGAAATCATCTTGGATTTGGGTGGGTCCCAGATCCACTGGGGGGCTTCTCTGGTGGCTCAGATTGTAAAGAACCCACCTGCAATGCAGAGACATGGGTCTGATCCCTGGGGTGGGAAGATCTCCTGGAGGACGGCATGACAACCCACTCCAGTATTCTTGCCTGGAGAATCCCCATGCACAGAGAAGGCTGGTGGCTACAGTCCATGGGGTCACAAACAGACACAACTGAACGACTCAGCACAGCACAGCACAGCAGATCCGCTGGAGCTGGTACTCAGCACTGAATATAAAGCTTATTGTTTAAAATGTAGACCAGAACAGGTTATAGGACATAATTACCTCTAAGATTTTCTCCTTGATGTTGAAAAACTTGAAAGACAAGTTAAAAGGAACTCATTTTTCACTTAAGGATTGAACATTATATAATACCCCATCCTGTACCACCTAGAAGCACTGTGCACACACCAGTGGTGTGTGCTCCGCATTTGAAAACGTTGCTTACAATGTTGATACTGGAATTGGAAATTCTCAAGCCAGCCACGGTGACCAGAAACACAACTTGAATAATCACATCATCCAAAGAGCAAAACTTCATTATGAGAATCAGGCTTTCTTGTGAAAAGGTTAAGTGGAAAGACGCTTGTAAATAATTAAAAATAACGCAGTGAAAAAATGATAAAGACCTAAGGTCTAAGTCGCTGAGACCAAAAGGGAACAAACTACAGACACAGGCCTCAGTTTCCACTTGCTGCTTCCTGCTTCCGCTCTCTCTTCCTGCTTCCGCTCTCTGCTACCACTAGACTGACTCCTCTTAACCCAACGCTTCTGGTTCACAGGGTTGTCTCGGGCCAGGCGACCTATGGCCACTCTCACCTCACTTAGCCAGGATGACGACTTAGGACATTGCCCCAGAGTCTCTGATGGTGGGCCACTGTGTCCGTCACTTGAGAGCATCAGCCCCGCCTGCTCCCACAGCACGCCGTTCCTCTCGCGTCTTTAGCCACCTTCCATATTCCCCAGGGGCGCAAATGGAGCTTCAAGCTCTGAAATGGGTGCAGGCTAGGCCCCCTGCCCCCGCACTCCTGCAGCCCCCACCAGCCAGGGTGGAACCAACTGCATGCTGACGTCAGGGATTCTCCCCATACCCACCAGACGCACACCTTAAAGGTCAATTTCAAGGTGTGAGCAGGGTGTCCAGGATACTTACCTCTGACACTTTCTCCTCACTCAGGGACCCCATCAGATGCTTTCCCTAGCTTCTCCTTCCTTTACATGCAAATGTGTCCCTTCCCCTGGTCTATGTCTGCTCTTCCCTTCTCTAGGGAAGCAAGTCTCTAGCTACCTCGTTCTGATGCCAGAAGGGCTTGGAGGAGGGAGGGGGGAAGAGTTAATGACTCAGAAGGGAAAATCGAGTGGGAACTATGCCCTAAGATATGGTTCTGCTACACAGATTCAACTGCTGGCTTTATTCCAAATTCCTTTTCCCAACTGATCTCTCTCCAGACTCAGAAACATTCCATTTCAGAGCCCTCATCTGCAGAGAGGAAGGACATCACTGTTCCCAGTATGCACGACAGGTGTACCTGCCAAGGATGCCAGTGTATATGAAGTTAATATATTATTGCCAGGGAGCATACACACGTGACATTTGAATATTTTTATTAAATCCTAAGTTTTCATTTCATTCTTCTCTATACTCATTAGAAGTCAAAGACCTTGAATCCAGGAAGCACAAGGCCCCAGCCTGTCTGCCCTCTCCCCTGCTTGGTGTGACAATATCCCAAAGCATAACACACACCCTACCGCCATCTGATCCTTCTCAGTGAACACTTGTGTGTATTCATTTTCTCATCTTCTCTAAGCAAATGCCAACAAAAAAAAAAAAAAAAAAAAAAAGTCTATATGATTCCTAATATCATAGTCACCCACACTTTGAAGAAATGTTTTTATTTTCTGTATATCACATCACCCCTTTTAGACTTGATTTTTCATTCAGCAACTGTGGATGGCTTCATTTCAGATACTGAAGAGACACGAAGTTGATCTACCCTGCTGATTTGTGAAATTTGTTGCGTTTTCTCACAGCTCTAGAAAATCAGAGAAAGTTTTCAGCTTTTTTTTTTTCCTAGTGTGCCCCTTATAAGGATGTCACTCTTTTGCATAAATTTTTATGGAAACACAAACAGTGACAAGGAAACACAGCTGAGCACTTGCCTTAAGTTCATTGGTGTCAGCCAGTTTGGCTTTGAGCTCGGTGTTCAGCTCTCGACACACACTCAGCTCTTTCTGCAGCCCCTCCACCTTCTTTTGCAGCTTCCTGATGGTGACATTGGCCTCATCCCTCTCCACCATCACAGCTGAGCGCACCTGCTTATCCTGCTCCAGGTGGGCTATTTTCTGCCGGAGGAGGTTCATGTGCAGCTCTTTGCTCTCCAGTCTTTCCTTCTGAGTCTTTAGCTGGTTTGATACCAAAAAAGGACTTTTTTTTAGCTGTGAAATTCCATTCATTTATTTTTCAGGTTTTTAAAATTTAATTTTAATTGTGGGATAATTGCTTTACAGTATTGTGTTGGTTTCTGCCAAACATCAACAAGAATCATAGGTATACATATGTCCCCTCCCTCTTGAGCCTCCCTCCTACCTCTCTCCCCAAGGGATTTTTTAAAATAATCATTGAATAGTCAGTAAATATAAATGAATTCCTCAGATAATATTGATCTTTATCTATACTTCAATAAGACTAATTTATAAACCATCAAAAAAAGGTTATTGGATTCCTCTTCCTGATTGCATTTTTTTATCCCTATTTTTACAAGAATTAATTTGGTAGCTGCAAAGTATGAGACAACAGAGCCACAGAAAATGCACCAAGGAGTAGGCTTTCAATGTCCTATTCCCTCCAACATGACGTGCATCATAATAAAAATGTAAAATTACTTTTAAAACTACTAAAATGAGCTTATCAAGAGCAGAACATAATAAGACAGACAAGATCCTCTCCAACATCCCATGGCAACTATGCTCACACTGGTCTTTTCTGAAAGACGAAACAGTGCAAATTAGCACCAAATACCCAGACTGACTAATTTCAACCATTTAGAAACGGGTTCAGTGGCTCCAAACATGAGATTTGATATGTTTTTTAAATAAGCTACATGAAGGAGATCTTGAGGAAAGCTTTATTTATATATTGAAGATTTTAGAAATAGGTGTTAATTCACCTTCAAGAAGGTGTTATTTCATTAGTGTCTTTATTACACACCAGACCTATACCATCCTCAAACCAAGCTGAATAAGGTTTGCACTTGGCACTTAGCATTGACAGTCAAACTTAACAAAAGAAATTGAAATGTTTTTTAGAAAAAGATTATGGACTCTAAAAGGAGAAAAAAGTCCTCTTGGTCATCACATGCCACAATTAGTGAGTGGAATATTAAGTATAGGAACCTCATTCATCTATTACATACACTGAAAACTAGATGGACGTGAGTCTGGGTGAACTCCGGGAGATGGTGATGAACAGGGAGGCCTGGCAAGCTGGGATTCATGGGGTCACAGAGAGTCGGACACAACTGAGCGACTGAACTGAGAGCTAAAAAACATCCCATTTTCTCCAATTATATAATCTGCATTAGTAAAGTGTTTGAAAGTGTGAAGAACTTTGTGAAATACGGGCTTAACTATCTTGCCAAACAGGGACAAGCAATGTCTGTGCCCACATCCTTTTTTAACAAGGCTCTTTTAGTATTTCTGTAACTAGCCTCCCTTCCCTGAGCTTCTTCATGTCAAGTTCCACTCTATTGCAAACTTACCCTGGTAAATTCTGTACATTGGTCATTTTAATAATTATACAACACTTAAGAAAGAACAGCATTGGATATGGATGGAAAATCATTTATCTGAGAACTTCATAAAGAACCGCAGCTCAGTTTCATGTCTCTGATGGTAATAGGGGGTGCCTGCTTTCTTATAGAAAATATTCCTTAAGACACCATCAATGGAGGTCATATATGAACAGAGCATCTTCTGTGAACCAAGAGTTCAAAAATGCTGTTTTTAAAAAATTAACATCATGAGATAGGTATCATTCCCATCTTAAATACGAGGAAATGAAGACAGAAAGGTATATAATTTGCCTAATGTCATACAGCTTGGTGGAGCCAAATTGAGAACCCAGATGTGAGTCATTAAGCAGCCTATACATGATAATTCTACAACAGAATTTTCTCCTAAGGACTATTCTAAGGATACATCTGTGTTTTCCTCTTTCTTTCCCCAACGCCAATAATTATATAACTAATAATTATGTTTTTATCCATTTCATCCATTCATTCATTTATGTAGTCTAAACTGTTTCTAAGTCTTCCTTTGAGTGAGTGGAAAGTAAGCACTTCTCCCCTCTACTTTCTAGTGCAAGAGAGCTTATGTAAAAGCACAAGATTTTACTCTCCTCTTCTCCCACAGTCATAGAAATGGTGATTTTTTTCAGCAGGGCAAATGGCTACAGAGTAAAGACTACAGTTTCCAGCCTCCCTTGCAGCTAGGTTTAACCATCAGAACACATTCTAGCTGTGGGAGAGAAACACAAGTTCATGTAGAAAACTCTGGGAGCCTCCTTTAAAAGATAGCTCATGCATGCTCTTTTGCATTTCTCTTCTTCATTCCTTTCTTTTTTTTAACTTCTGCCTGGTACTAGGTACTTCTGTGAACCATGGTCATAAGGACCACCCTAAGGATGGGAAACTGCTAACTGAAAAGGCTTCCCTGGTGGCTCAGACGGAAAAGCGTCTGCCTGCAATGCGGGAGACCCAGGTTTGATTCCTGGGTTGGGAAGATCTCCTGGAGAAAGAAATGGCAATCTACTCCAGCACTCTTGCCTGGAAAATTCTATGGACAGAGGAGCCTGAAAGGCTACAGTCCATGGGGTCGCAAAGAGTCAGACACGACTGAGCAACTTCACTTCACTTCAGGGATAGGAAATTGCTAACTGAAAAGAGCCTAGGTCCTTGGAAACTTTACAGAGCAGAGATGTCACATTCACCCTAAGCTGCTACCTCCAGAAATGTATGTTAGGAAAAAAAACTAAAAGCCAAACAACAACAAAACTACTTCTAATTGCTTGAGTCTGCAACTTTGGGCCTCTATGACTCATAGTTAAACATAACCTTGGATGATACATTTACTTTCCCTTCAGGCTTGAAATCAAGATTCAGCTTCTGAACACATATTTGTATGTTTCCTATCCACATTGGCAAATATAGTAGAAGTACATTATTTTTCAAGATTTAAGTTTCTCAGAATTTCCTTCTCACAACACCCGCAATATTCCCTACCTTTCTCTGTAAATTGTGGGCGATCATTTTGTTTTCAATGACTGCATTGCTCTCGAGACGGACCAGCTGCTCTGTGCGAGCTAAAACTACATCCAGACGCATGTCAAAGCCAAGTTCAGCAGCCATCTGGTCCAACTTCATTTTTTCTGAAAGCTGATCCAGAAATTTAAGATACTAAACTCGAGAACAAAAATAAAAATGGGACACAAAAGTAGAGTTAATAAGTCATCTCACAGAATCTTTCTCTTTCTCCCAAGCTTACAGGTAGTTCTTATTAAACCTAGTACAGAGCCTAGCCGCTGACTCCAGTGCTTGGTGATGAATTCTTGAACCACCCTGCGAGCTCCATGTTCTGTTTCTTGTCCAGCTTTTCCTGACTCTTCTGGTCAGTGGCCTTGATGTTTAGTCCAACATTATACACTCTTCTTAACCCTGTGTTGTTGTTTAGTCGCTAAGTCATATCCGACTCTTTTGTGACCCCATGGACTATAGCCCCCCAGACTCCTCTGTCCATGGGATTTCCTAGGCAGTAATCCTGGAGCGGGTTGCCATTTCCTTTCCCAACTCAGGGGATCTTCCCAACTCAGGGATCAAACCAGGTCTCTTGCATTGGCAGACAGAAAATTTGCAGTGAGCCAGCTGGGAAGCCCTGCCATCTGACAAATGAAGCATGTCCCTGACTACATCCACATCTCTCTGCTTTGGCTAAATGCTGCTGCTATCATGACCCTCCCAGCCCCTTGGATCTACTGGCTAATCCAGCCCCTGCAGACCAACCATATACATACCTTCCATGGCAATTTTGTCCACCTAAGTGAGCCCTGGCCTCCAAGGTGGAAACTGACCACTTAGCCAACCACTTTACTCTTCCTGGGTTCTGGTTCTACAAATCACGCTAAAACCAGAGCTCTCCATACAAACAAACGTGGATAATGGTTTTGTTTAAGATAAAATTCTTTAGAAAATATCTTTAAAAGTTTTTAAGTATCAAGGATAAAGGAAGAACTTTTTTTTTTTTTTAAGTCTTTGTTGAATTTGTTACAGTATTGCTTCTGTTTTGTGTTTTGGTTTTTTTGGCTAGGAGGCATGTGGAATGTTAGCGCCCAGGAATCGAACCCATACCCCCTGCGTTGGAGGCAAACTCAACTACTGGACCACAAGGGACGTCCCAACATTCTAAACTAAAGCTGTATCAGAAGAGTCAAAGTTCACAGTTTAGGAGGTAAAACTCACAAAACTAGCCTAGGATCCTCCTCCACTTGATCTCTGGGGTCATCTGGTCACATCAGACATTAAATGCTTATGGAGTTCTTGACAGATGAATAAATCAACCAATGGGCTTTCTGTAACATAATTTTATGATTTGGGTTCTGTCTTTGAAATTTCTTCTTATTGCAACAGCTCTTCATCCAACAGGTATTTTTAGGCAATTATATGTTGAAACAAGTATCATTTTCTGATGACTGAAGCATGCCAGCTTAAAGCCCCAAACTACCTATATTTCAGTCGTCAGGATGAAAGTATTTGTAAGTGTATATTCTCCAATGTTGTTGAAAACCATACATAAAACTTCATCTTTCCTGTATAAGTCACAGTCATCACAGGCATCCCAGTTGTATTGTGTGACAAAACCACAGGCTGTTTTTGTCTCTGCATCTTCAGTTTGTCACTTCTTAATGCTCTGTCGGCCCCCCACCCCACTGCCAGAATGGACTATTTCATTTCTAATCTATGCAAATGAAAGTGAAATAACTGCTATTGTTTGTATTTTAAATAAAATAGAGTTGGTAACTTTTCTGGGAAGGTATAAAAGCTTCATTTTCTATTTCTATTGCCCCATCCATTCAGCATGCAAAAATCTACATCAGGCCAAAAGGGATTAAGATAAGAGGGAGCCAAGACCCCAAAGAGGAAGCGCCTTTTCAAGAATCTTGGCCAAGCCTCAGAAAGTTAGAGTAGCTGAAAGGATTCCTATACATTTTGTTCATTTGAATCACAATGAATCACAACTTAGCATGAATATATTCTATGCTGTGTAAATTTCAATTACCTGTATTTAAATTTAATCTCTGTATACCTTTGCTTTTCAATCTTACATGCCTAGAAAAAGCAAGAGAATTCAAAAAAAAAAAACCTACTTCTGCTTCATTTACTATGCTAGATAGAGCCTTTGTGAATCACAACAAACTGTGGAAAATTCTTAAGTGGGTGGGAAACCAGATCACTTTACCTGTCTCCTGAGAAACCTGCATTCAGGACAAGAAGCAATAGTTAGAATAGGATATGGAACAATGGACTGGTTCCAAACCGGGAAAGGAGTATGTCAAGGCTATATATTGTCACCTAGTTTATTGGACTTCCATGCAGAGTACATCATTCAAAATGCTGGGCTGGATGAAGCACAAGCTGGAATCAAGGTTTCTGGGAGAAATAACAACCTCATATATGCAGACCATACCACCCTAATGGAAGAAAGCAAAGAGGAATTAAAGAGCCTCTTGATGAGGGTGAAAGAAGAGAGAAAGAAAGCTGACTTAAAACTCAACATTCAAAAAACTAAGATTATGGCATCCAGTCCCATCACTTAACAGCAAATAGATGGGGAAAAGTGGAGATAAGGGACAGATTTTATTTTCTTGGGCTCCAAAATCACTGCAGATGGTGACTGCAGCCATGAAATTAGAAGACATTTGCTCCTTGGAAGTAAAGCTATGGCAAACTAAGACAGTGTATTAAAAAGCAGAGATATCACTTTGCTGACAAAAGTCCATAAACTCAAAGCTATGGTTTTTCCAGTAGTCATGTATGGATGTGAGAGTTGGTCCATAAAGAAGGCTAAGTGTCAAAAAATTGATGCTTTTGAATTGTTCTGGAGAAGATTCTTGAGAGTTCCCTGAACAGCAAGGAGATCAAAGCAGTCAATCCTAAAGGAAATAAACCCTCAATATTCACTGGAAGGACTGATGCTGAAGCTGAACTTCCAATACTTTGGTCACCTGATGTGAAGAGCCAACTCACTGGAAAAGACTCTGATGCTGGGAAAGACTGAGGGCAGGAGGAGAAGGGGGTGACGGAGGATAAGGTTGGATGGCATCACCAGCTCAAACAACAAGAGTTTGAGCAAACGTTGAGACATAGTGAAGGACAGGGAAGCCTGGCATGCTGCAGTCCATGGGGTCACAAAGAGTGGGACACGACTTAGCAACTGAACAACAACATGCCTACTATTCTTATTGGGCAGTAAGGATACTACTACTAGTTTATAGGCAGTTATCTATGGAAGATTCACCATGGGCAGAATCAGTTTACACAACTTACTTTCATAACTGAGAGCTATTTTGATATGAAAGTGTGAAAGTGTTAGTTGCTCAGTCGTGCTCAACTCTTTGCGATCCCATGGACTGTAGCCCGCCAGGCTCCTCTGTCCATGGGATTTCCCAGGCAAGAATGCTGGAGTGAGTAGCTATTCCCTTCTCTAGGGGATCTTCCCGACCCCAGGCCTCCTGTATTGCAGGCAGACTCTTTACCTATGAGCCGCCAGGAAAGCCTATATTTTGATATAACCTCTATTCAAATTAGTGCCATCATAATGAAGGATGGAAGACACATCGATCTACCTAAAAGTCTTGCCTTTGATGTGCTTCTTCTATTACTTAAATAATATTTATTGATTCTTGCTCTAAGCCCTGGAAAAACTCCAGAAAAAAGATTTCCCCGGGCCTCAAGAAATTCAGAGTGGATTGGAAAAGTCAAGTTAAAACATGGATTCAAAAAGGGTGGTGAGTGCCATGACAGAACCAGGTACATGTTGCACGAAGAACTAAGCCTCTAAGGAAAGATTTCCAGAAGAAATGACAATGGAACTGGATCTGAAGGGACAACTAATGGGACAGTGGGGCAGTTATTTCCAGGAGAAGATGAGGAGAACACTTCTCAAAGAGACCAGCAATGTGCAATTTGGGTTGCCAAGGGGGCCTTCTTATCTTAGACCACAGGACAAATTTGAATGTGGACGTGTTTGGACTCTGACCACTCATTGCACCCTACCAGTACCCCAATGGTCCCTTGGACTTCTGACTTTGCAACCACTGGCCTGAGAGATTGCAGGTGAGAGAAGATCCTGGACTGATGAACTGGCCAGGTCACAGCCATATGAAGAAGGAATCAAGACCTAATCCTGAGGGAGGCCCATACACAGTTCTTGACCAGATGGAGTTACTTTCATAACTGAGAGCTATTTTGATATGAAAGTGTGAAAGTGTTAGTTGCTCAGTTGTGTTCAACTCTTTGCGATCCCATGGACTGTAGCCTGCCAGGCTCCTCTGTCCATGGGATCTCCCAGGCAAGAATGCTGGAGTGAGTAGCTATGAGACACGCATTTTATTAAGACCATGCTGGGAGTGGTGGAGCAATCAGTGAGAAGGTTGTTTCCACAGTCCATGCAAATGATCGTAATGCTCCAAACTAAAGCACTGCTTCTAAATTAGAGATGGGGAGGGGATATCTGAGATCTATTGTGGATATAATGCTTTAGGATTTACAGTGCTTAGGAATCGACTGAAAAGAGGGAGGCCTTCAGGATGACACTCAGGATTCTGGCTTGAGCAACTAGAGTCAGATTACATCATCACTGAGAAGGAGAGGGACAAATTTGAGAAGGGAGAGTCATTTTTCTTTTGAATATTTAGTGCAAGATATTGGTGGAGCCCATGGGTGTAGATGTCTGGCAATCAGATTTCTTCCAATTTAACACATTAGGCTCAGGTGCAGGATTTCCTATCAAGCTCAAAATGTCAACCAACACACCTTTTTGAGACATCTGTTTGAGAAACTCCTTTCACTGCTTGATCCCAACCCTTATTATCTTCTCATCAAAACTATTCTAAGAATAGTTTTATTCCAGAACCCAAAGGGCTCCCCTTTTTAGCCTCTGGTCTCTCAGAGCCACCCTGCCTTTGGAGAAACCTTTCTTTTAGTCAAAACCCTTCTCTGGCTTTCCATCGCCCACGGGATAAAGCCTCGCAAGATCAGCCCGCCCCGGCACGCTGGGCACCACGGTCCAGTCTCCCTGCCACCCCCCAGTCCTTCATCACTCCTGCCATCCCCCAGCCCCAAATTCCTTCCCCACCTCTTCTACCTAACAAGCTCCTACTCACTTTTTCTGACTGCTCTCCAGTGTTATCTCCCAGGTGAATGTGGCTCATTTCCTCACACAATGAGATAGGAAAGAAGTAATTACTCCTTTATCTGAATTCCTATTGAATTGTGTACTTTTCTCATAGCACTAACTGGACTGTGTCCTGATTTGCCCATCTCATCTATGACATCTCTTAAGCATCTTTACATATCCAACCCTCAGTATAGGCAGGATGCTTCCTCCGTTTTGTTTTGTTTTTTTTTTTTAAGTGCAGAGAATGAATGCATGAGTATCCAGAGTACAGATTTTTCAACTGAAGAGTATTTTTCATGCCAAATTCTATGCCTATGAGTGCATGCTAAGTTGTTTCTGTCGTGTCTGACTCTTTGTGACCCCATGGACTATACCCCACCTGGCTCCTCTGTCCATGGGATGCTCCAGGTAAGAATACTGGAGTGGGTTGCCGTGCCCTCCTCCAGGGGATCTTCCTGACTCAGGGATTGAACATGCATCTCTTTCAACTCCTGCATTGCAGGCAGATTCTTTACCACTGAGCCACTGGTGAAGCCCCCTGCGCCTATGCGTGAACCCATTTATCCCTATAGATGCTCGTGATAAGGTACAAACATGTATCTTGCCATTCTGTTCAACAAAACCTTTCTTTGATCCTGCTTTTCATAGCTTCGTGCCTGTTTCTCTTTGGTCACCAGACTTCATTGTCATCTAAGTCTCTAGCTTCTCCCATAGTAATCTCCCCTCGTCCTAATGCAAACTGACTTCTGTTCTCCACCACTCTGCTGAAATTTTTACTCAGACATCACCGATGGTCTTCTTAGGGTCAAATCCTAAGCATAGATGCCTTATCTTCTCACTTTACTTTCCTTATATCCCTCTGGGTTATCACCCCTATCATTTCTGAGTCTCCCTGTATTGCAATCTCAGCTGCACGGTGACACGATCTTCCTAAAACACTGTGATGTTCAAAAATTGCTTATTGCACTTCAGAGTCTGCAGAATAAAGAGAACTCAGTCTTCACAACCTAAGCCATTCCAATCTGCTCTCCCACCACAGCCCCACCAAGAAAGTCAGGTTCCAGCCATATGGGAATAGCCACTCTGTGCCCTGTGAAGATACTTGAAACCTTCCAGACTTTTGTTCACTATTTCCCCTCTTTCTCTTCTTTTTTTCCACTAACATCCAATTTATCCTTCAAAGATGAACTTGATTGTCTCCTTCCCTGTAAAATCCCCACTTTATCCAGAATTTATCATTCCCTTCACTGGGCTCCTAAAGCACTCTATTGGGCAATATATCTATTATAATACTTACAGCCTTATAGTACAGTACAGCACATTATTTGAACATCTGTCTCCTCTATTGAATCATGAGCTTTTATGATCAAGAACTGTATGTTAGGACTTCTCTGGTAATCCAGTGGTTAAGACTGTGCTCCCAATGCAAGAGGCACAGGTTTGATCCCTGGTTGGGGAAGATCTCACATGCCCCATGGAAAAGTCAAGAAAAAAAGAACTGTGTGTTATTCATACCTTACCCCCAAACCATCAGAGTTTCATGTATAATAGATATTCAATAAATACCTGTTGAATTTAAGTGAATTAAATGGGATCAAGGAAGCTCCAAAAATAGGAAGAAGCCCCAAAACAATATCCATTGTTCCCTGATATTTGCTCCTGACTCAGAAGTTCACCAAGATACCAAAGTACTGTAAAATTCAAAATATTTACATAAAATCTTATATTGCAACAGATGTTTCCACCCATAAGCCAGCCCTCATGTTATTACTTTCTGCTTCTCGAAATTCAAATCATCTCGCAGAACACCTCCAGAGACCAGCTCTTCCTCCAGGTGTGTCAGCTGGCCCTGAAGAGTCTCCAGCTTGTTTTCTGCTTTCTGGGCTCTCTGCAGAGCTTTCTGGTGAAACTGGGACTCATTTCCCAACTGTTCAACAAGCTTAGATATTTGGGCTTCAAGCTGGGAGACCATCTGGAAACAAAGACACAGAACAAGGATAAGCCTTGTTTCAGATGCAACAAAGTATTAAAATCTAGTGCTCAACCCCAAAGACACAACTATTTATAACTCCAACATTCAGATTCTTTGTAACAATTAAATTTAAAAAAATAGGTAACTGATAAAAATCCCATGGACAGAGGAGCCTGGTAGGCTGCAGTCAATGGGGTCGCTAAGGGTCTGACACGACTAAGCGACTTCACTTTCACTTTTCACATTCATGCTCTGGAGAAGGAAATGGCAACCCACTCCAGTGTTCCTGCCTGGAGAATCCCAGGGACGGGGGAGCCTGGTGGGCTGCTGTCTATGGGGTTGCACAGAGTCAGACACGACTGAAGTGACTTAGCAGCAGCAGCTGTATTTGCCTCTGCTTGAAATCTATATTCATTATCTAGCAAAACATTTTTGATTGGTATTTTAAATTTTTACATCATTCCTTAAACAAGCTCTTTGGGAAGTCTTGAGGGAAAACCTTTACTTACCCCTAAAGCTACCTTGGCCACATGGCATATAGGATCTTAGTTCCCTGACCAGGGAGCAAATCCACACCTTTTGCATTGGAAGCTTGAAATCTTAACCACTGGACTGCCATGGAAGTCCCATTATTAATTTAGGAGTTTCAAAGTTCAGTTGGAAAGAGAGAAAAGCAAATATCATATATTAACACATATATGTGGAATCTAGCAAAACGGTACAGGTAAACCGATTTGTGGGGCAGGAAGAGAGCCAGAAACATATAGAATGGACTGGTGGTCACATCAGGGGAAGAAGAGGGTGGGACAAGTTGGGAGATTAGGATTGACATACATTCAGTTCAGTTCAGGCTCTCAGTCGTGTCCGACTCTTTGAGACCCCATGAATTGCAGCACGCCAGACATCCCTGTTCATCACCATCTCCCAGAATTCACTCAGACTCGTGTCCATCGAGTCCGTGATGCCATCCAGCCATCTCATCCTCGGTCGTCCCCTTCTCCTCCTGCCCCCAATCCCTCCCAGCATCAGAGTCTTTTCCAATGAGTCAACTCTTCGCATGAGGTGGCCAAAGTACTGGAGTTTCAGCTTCAGCATCATTCCTTCCAAAGAAATCCCAGAGTTGATCTCCTTCAGAATGGACTGGTTGGATCTCCTTGCAGTCCAAGGGACTCTCAAGAGTCTTCTCCAACACCACAGTTCAAAAGCATCAATTCTTCGGCACTCAGCCTTCTTCACAGTCCAACTCTCACATCCATACATGACCACAGGAAAAACCATAGCCTTGACTAGATGGACCTTACCACGCCTAAAATAGAAGCAGCCAGTGGGAAGCTGCTGTCCAGCATAGGGAGCTCAACTCTGTGCTTTTTGATGACCTATTAACAAATGGGTGGGATGAGAGTGGTTCAAGAGAAAGTGGATATATGTATACATATAGCTGCTTCACTTTACTGTACAGCAAAACTAACACAACAATGCAATGCCATTATACTCCAAGAAACAAGAAAAAAGCTTAACTGGAAAAAAGAATTCAGACATAAAGTACTTTGAAAAACTATAACCATTTTCTAGAGAAACTCTTCTGCCACATATAGCACATTCAGATTACACAGGAAGTTAACCTTGATAGATAACCTTGGGCTGTAATTGGGAATTTAAGTGCAGAAACGTATTTTTCCAAGCTTGATTTAGAACTCTGTATTGAGTATTGGTTGGTTACTCATGCACTAAACTGCAGTGGTACTGCGTCTGTCATGCACAGTTAAGGAGCAATGTCATTGTGTTAGCATTGGAAAGATCAAAATTCCTTTAATACAGTGAGTCAGAATAGGGTCAACAGTAGAGCAGAAGAAGGCAGGGGAATTTAACTACCACCTCCTCTTTTAGAGCATAAAGTCACTGTTTCTCCATTAAAAGACCCCAAACTCCCCCCAACCCCTACTTTACACAATGCTTCCATCCTTTCCAGGAGTTTCTCTTCTTTTCCTGACCTTTCCTTAAGCCAAGAATTTAAATTTACCAAACACCTCAGGTACACTTAGAGAATACCAAACTGATTCCACCAAACCCCATTTTCAGAAAATGTTGAATTCAATTAAAAAAAATAAGTTTAAGGTCATAAGTTTATTTGGTTTTTATAGTTTCTCTTTTTTTTTTAATTCTCATCCACCTATCTGCAAACAATCAAACCTAAAGACAAGATATTCAAGCTGTGTTCAAATATTTTTAATTATTTATTTTAATTGGAGGCTAATTACTTTACAATATTGTGTTCAAATATTTTAAAAGGCTCTTATACAGAAGAACAATGGGATTTGTTCTGAGTTGCTTTCAGAGTTCAAGTTGAGGACAAACAGGTATATATCAAAGACTTCTATTTCTATGTAAAGAATTTTCCTGTCACCATAATTTCAAAGTAATACATACTAGTAAAAGATGCATTACAGACAAAACAAATATGTAAATAAGCAAAAACCTAATTCCTATGATCTCACCACCCAGAGACAACAACTATTACTCTTTTAAAATAATGTATTTGTTTGTATTGCTAAAATATATTTGAGACATCATATATGCAGTTTGGAGGTTTTGTTTTCACCTCATACTTCAAGTATCTTCTCATGTCAGGTAGTGAAGTGCCAGTCTCTGGAGATGGCTAGGATTTGGCCAAACCTTTGTTAAGAATATTATGGGGTGGACTGAAGTGCTACAGTCAGGAAAGTTAAATTACTTGATCTCTAATTTTGTGCTTCTAAGACTTTCAAGTTCCCAGGTCTATAATTCAATTAATGCTATACTTCTGAAGGTGCTTGAAATCAGATATTTGATGGCAAGCTGCTTAGTACCATATCCAAAGAATTACTATCAGGCTCTCAGAACCCCCCTTTCATATTTTCTACCCTTTGTTGTTGTTGTTCAGGCACTAAGTCATGTGTGACTCTTTGCGACACCATGGGCTACAGCACACCGGCTCTTCTGTCCCCTGCTATCTCCCAGAGTTTGCTCAAATTCATATCCATTGAGTTGGTGATGCCATATAACCATCTCATTCTCTGCTGCCCACTTCACCTTTTGCCTTCAATCTTTCCCAGCATCAGGATCTTTTTCAATGAGTTGGCTCTTCATATTAGGTGGCCAAAATATTGGAGTTTGAGCACGAGTCCTTCCAATGAATATGCCCTTAGTACTTACTAATAGCAGATCTGATCTTAACAGAAAAAATGCATCAAGTGAAATACACAAAGTAACCTCCAAAACTCTAATGATAGTATGTTGAATGAGAGATGGCACATGTTTCTGTGCCACTGAAAGTGTGGTTTCATATTGGACTCTAAGTCAAAAGTAAGTCTTTCTACCTGAAGATTCTTTGACACTTCCATCCCACAGTTGACCTGGCAAAGAGAATGAAGCCAAAGGGAAAACAAATGCAGAAAATCAGTTGGAAAGATGGGAAACTGTGATTGTTTAGCCACATTCAGCACGCTGCACACCTTACCAGAGGAGAGCCAAGTCTTCCATAGAAATCAGTCAAGACAATGAGTGAGTGCAGTAACTGGCTCAGGGAGCGATAATGACCCTGAAGGAAGAGGCTGACACGTCAAGTAGACCAGACTGTGGGACAGGGACTTGGGAGTCAGACAGTCCTGATTTCAAGTCCTCACCCTTCCCCTGACCAGCGTGTTAACTGAAGCAAGAAATGAACCTCACTGAAACTCAGACTTTGTTCTTATGAGCAGATGAGCTGAATTAATGACTGTTTGATTAGCACAGTATCTCATTCCCAGTTGAAGTTCAGCACATTGCACCCACTTTTATCATCAGCATTACTCCTCCAGGATGTGGGTTCATCCAATCCTGTTCTTGTGTCATAAGGAGTTTCAGAAGTTTTCCAGGAATTGTCCTCTATCATGTTTCTCAAGAGCTTCNAGAAAGAAGAATGGAACTGGAGGAATCAACCTGCCTGACTTCAGGCTCTACTACAAAGCCACAGTCATTAAGACAGTATGGTACTGGCACAAAGACAGAAATATAGATCAGTGGAACAAAATAGAAAGCCCAGAGATAAATCCATCTATTACTATTAAAGGTAACTCACTTAATGAAGCTTTTCTCAGTCCTGAAAATAATTTTCTCCTCCAACCCAGGACCTGTATGTGTACTGAATCCCAAGATAGACTGAGTGACCCTCAGAGACCTGCACATGTTGCCTTCAAATTAGCCACTCAGTCGTGATCGACTCTTTGTGACCCCATGGGCTCTAGGCCGCCAGGCTCCTCTGTCCATGGGATTCTCCAGGCAAGAACACTAGAGTGGGTTGTCATTTCCTTCTCCTGGGGATCTTTCCGACCCAGGGACTGCACCCGGGTCTCCTGCATTGCAGGCGGATTCTTTACTGTCTGAGTTACCAGGGAAGCCCCACAAATGTTATGGGATGAACATTTTCTATCCACAAAGAGAATCCTACACTTGGACAAAGGAGTCACTGGGGCTGATGCCAGAGCACGAGTGAATTTTGCAGTTTTCAGAGGGAATTTAAAATGTCTTAGCTTTAAAGGAAATTTATAAAGGTAACTGTGAGCTGTGTATTAGTGTTCAGTCTGAGTTTTTGAGGAACGTGAAAAGATGAAAAATTCATTTTCACCTTTCGATCAAAGAATGAATTCAAGAGAAGAAATAGTTCCTAATGGAATTAAAGGATAATATTCATGAATATCATAGAATTTGGATGTTATTTAGTTTAAAACCTCATTAATTAGGACTTTAAAATCTGGATTTAATGACAATTTAAATAGAGTCTGGGCTGAACTTGACACAGCTAAGCAAAGCTTTATGGGAAAGGAGAACTGTTAATAATAGAAATAAGATAACAAAATTAAGCAAGCTTCAGTCATATGTGTGATGTAAACCATTTTTAAATCCACTTGTTAAACAGGTCCCCTAAAAGACTGTTTCACATACATTAGGAAAAGAAAAGAAGGAGAGAGGAGGTGAGAGAGGAGGCAGGGCCAGGGCAGCAATAGTTAATATTTATCATTCCTATTGCCAGACAGTGTGTTAAAGGCTTCATAGTAATTTTTTTTTTAATTTAAGGTTTACAACAAAGATAACCTTAAGAGGCAGATCTGGTTGCAGGCCTAGCAACTCTTATCTGCAGTTCCAAAATCCCAAAGGATCTGAAAGTTGACAGGTTTTTTTTTTTTCCAAAACTCATTGGCTGGCAAAGCTTGACCTGACGGGATCTGGCAACAAACCCTGACCTAAAGTGGCCGCAGCTCTTCACAAAAATCCACCAGGATGGTGGATCCCATGAAGCCGAGCTGCTCGTAGCTTTCACCGCAGAAGATGAACATGGTTGATTATGGAATGCTAACTGGAAACCACTGAGGAGCAGCGTGTCAAGGTCCTTTTTCCACTACCTTCCTGGGGACTATACGACCTTTCTAAATGCTGAAAAATTCTGAATTTGAAAACCGCAGCAGAAAAATGGTACAGATGAGCCTGTCTGCAGCACAGGAATAGTGACACAAATGTAGAAAATGGACACATGGGCACAGGGTGAGAAGCATAGGGTGGGATGAACTAAGAAAGTACACTGACATGTATACGCTTTGTTGTTCAGTCGCTAGGTCGTGTCTGACTCTGTGACCCCATGGACTGCAGCATGCCTGTCCTTCACTATCTCCTGGAGTTTGCTCAAACTCATACCCACTGAGTCGGTGATGCCATCCAGCCATCTCATCTTCTGATGCCCCCTTCTCCTCCTACCTTCAATCTTTCCCAGTATACACACTATCATGTGTAAAATAGATAGCTAGCGGAAAGCTGCTGTATAGGAAGCTCAGCTCAGTGTTCTCTGATGACATAGAGAGGTGGGATGGGGGTGAGGTGGGAGGGAGGTCCAAGAGGGAGGGGATATTTCTATACATATGGCTGATGCACGTAGTAATATAGCAGAAATGAACGCAACACTGTAAAGCAATTACACACCAATTAAAAAAAGAAAAGAAAANATGACATAGAGGGGTGGGATGGGGGTGAGGTGGGAGGGAGGTCCAAGAGGGAGGGGATATTTCTATACATATGGCTGATGCACGTAGTAATATAGCAGAAATGAACGCAACACTGTAAAGCAATTACACACCAATTAAAAAAAGAAAAGAAAAGAAAAAAGCCCACAGCAGGCCTCAGGGGTTTCAGATAGGGGTGTGGACCCTGGACTGACCCTCTACAGTAGGCCAGGGGAAAAAAAAACCTCAGAGGCTGTCCTCTCAGGAACCTCACATCTGGAGCAAGTAAGCGTGCAGTAGAGAGAGAGAAGATTCAGCATGGGTAGCTCTGCGTCCAGAACCCACATCATTCACAGTGAGATGTGACTTCAAAAATATAATATATAATTGAAAGTAGGATTCTTTACCACTGAGCCACCTGGGAATCCCTGAAAGTAGTACAACCACATTTAAACGCTGCTTTTAACTAACTTGGGCTTCCCTGGTGGCTCAGATGATAAAGAATCTGCCTGCAGTGCAGGATACCCAGCTTTGATCCCTGGGCTAGGGAGGTCCTCCGGAGAAGGGAATGGCAATCCACTCCAGTATTCTTGCCTGGAGAATTCCACGGACTGAGGAGCCTCGAAGGCTAGGGTCCACAGTGTTGTAAAGAGTCGGACACGGCTGAGCAACTAATGTTTGGGGAATAAACACTTTGACTAACTCAGACAACTGACTCACTGAATATGCTAAATGAAGGAGCTGACTGTCCTTAAGAAGCTTGTAAGCCCCCAACCCCCACTCACCTGTTTCCCGCTCTCTTCCTGGCTGNAGGAAGAAACACTTTGACTAACTCAGACAACTCACTCGCTGAATATGCTAAATGAAGGAGCTGACTGTCCTTAAGAAGCTTGTAAGCCCCCAACCCCCACTCACCTGTTTCCCGCTCTCTTCCTGGCTGCCCATTTCTCGAATCCTCTCCAGAATGGCATCCTCCGAGGGCCTCAGTGTGCCCCAGCTGCCCCTCAGGAGGGCTGCTATCTTCTCCCTAAATGAGGAGAGCTCCGTCTGGGAGGCTGCAGTTGCTTCCAGGCTGGCCTTCAAACTCTTCTCCAGCTCCGAAGAGCTCCTTTTCAAGAGGCTCAGCTCCTGCTTTGAGGCATCCCAGACCTGCTGACCAGCAAGCAGCCTTTCTTGGAAGACCTTAACTTCCCTTTCAAGAGCTTCTTTGGCCTCCACGGCACCGAGCAAGTCCTAAAATAATTATGGAAAGTGAAGACGATAGCGTTAGTAGCCAATGAGGGGAGGCTGCATTAGCTTCTCCTTTATCTTGCTTACTGATGACTTCCAGGAGTTAGAGCTAAACGCTCATTCCATTCTTCATTCTCGGCGCTCTATCCTCTCTTCATAAAGACATTAAATTGTAAAGCTATGTTAGGTGAATTTAAGTGTCTGAAAAAGAGAAGGGATATAAAACCAGGGCTAGAGAACCAGACTGTGGACAGTTTGGGGAAGGAAAAGATAGGACAAATTGAGGAGCATGGAAACATACGCACCATTGTAAAATAGAGAGCCAGTGGAAATGTGCTGAATGACACAGGGAGCTCAAATCGGGGCCCTGTTGACAACCTAGAAAGGTGGGATGGGGTAGAAGGTGGGAGGAAGGCTCAAGAGGGAAGGGGCATATGTATACCTATGGCTGATTCATGTTGATGTATGGCAGAAACCAACACAAAATTGTAAAGCAATTATCCTTCAATTAACAATAAATATATATTTTTAAAAGTAAGTGGAAAAAAAATCAGGCCTAAGGGTGAAAAAAAGGAAACTGACATATAAGACTTTTCTATAGGGACCTCTGGAGAGATCTAATGAAAATAAATCACTGGCTAACATACTAGTAGATTCAATCCATAGGTAGAATATGTTTACAGGGCTATGTGTTTTCAAGCCTGTTATAGATGGAAATTGATGTTGAGGAAACAGTCAACTCTCAGAGTCCTAATTAGCCACTAAAAATTATTTGAATGAAGCTAAATAACAAAGTAGAATTATCATAAAACATCATTGTATAAAAGAGAGTAAGATCTTTCTTCCAATATTCATTGACTGTGTATCTCCCTGTCTGATAAAGATAATACTTATACTGGTAGGCCCTGAAGAAAGGAAATAGGAAGGAGTAGTCAATTTGGGGGTGGGAGGATTAAAAATGGAGAGAGAGAATGATACTGAGAAGAATAACTTTAAAGAATATGTATGCTTAGGTTTGTAAAAATAAAGGGCACCAAGAAAGTTACCAGTGTATCTACTTCTATTTACTATATCTAGAATGGTCCAAAGAGGCATCAAAAGGATATCTTTAAAATTCATTTAAAAAAAAGTTTATTGACATCAATTTTCAAATTAAATTAATTCACATCAAAAAAGATTATGGAAATTAGTTCATGAAATGCTTTGCTTTCCTGGCTCCTGGTGACTGTTCATTTCTCCACCCCCTTTCCAAACCAGTTCTTTTTGCAGAGAAGCCCCATTACTACTGCAAATTAAATAGTATGATGAGTCAAGGACACTTTATAGCAAATACAACATTTTAATACTTTACAGATTTATTTTCAGATAGTAATACAATATCTGTTCAACTAGAATAACATTCTAATCTAGCATTAGCATTGGTGACAATAAATTGGAATTTATTATCATGTATTAACTTAGAAATTGTAATCTAATGTGTGGTTAGAAAACTGAGTCCCGGGGACTTGCCCAGTGGTCCAGTGGCTAAGACTACAAACTCCCAATACATGGGGCCAGGGTGCAATCCCTGGTCAGTGAACCAGATTCTGCACACCACAACTAAAGATCCCGCATTCTGCAACTAAGCCTTGGTGCAGCCAAATAAATATATTTTTTTTTAAAAGAAAGAAAACTGAGGTCCTAAATTTGTTGAAACAGTGATGAAGGTTAATCCTAATCCCCTCAGAGTCCTAAAACCCAATAGGAAATTATATATCAACTTTTACATTGAAAGAAAGTCCCTAAAGCAAAAGATGAGCCTTTCCATGACCAATAGAGAGATATATTTAACCAAGAATTTACAAAAGTTCCTACAAATTCACAGAAAACATATCAGACACTTGAGTACTATAGACTTACTGTCAGTTTGGAATAAACTAATCAATTGGCAGCTTACACCAAGAGACCAATAAACATAATTAAAATATTTCAACTATGAGAAATTTTTTCCACTCTGATATCAGACTGTTGTCTCACTGCCTTAGAGACCATGGCCAAAACAATCCTCTTTAACAAATCCAGAGCACTAATGCTTATGTCTAATAAAAATCAGAAAATTCCTTCATGGTCATAGAATATAGTGGCACATGGCAGAGGCTCAGATTTTTTTTTTTTTTTCTGGACACATTTCAGCCCAGTTAACTATACATTGTTTCTCATATGAAAGGCAGGAACTTGGGAGCCAGCGACAAGGCCTTGGGGACCTCCTCCTCCAGTGCTCTGATTAAGTGCTTCAGAATTCAGGGGGCACAGGGCTGAATGGCTGGAAACAGATGTCCTCTTAAATGCAATTACTGATAGAGCTTTAAGCGAGAGACAGCAGCTGGAGTGGAGTCTGATTGCATGGCTACTTCAAGGATACACTGAAGTAATGTGACATCGGTGTCACCGGCCAGGATCCGGGAATGCTGTCAGACCACATTGACACACAGAATAAGAAACAACTAGCTCCCTCAGAGCAAAATCAGGACAGACCTCCAAGAGGGAACTGCATGGGCAAATGAGGACAGACGCTACAGAAATAGTGATGGGAATCACTTAAACAAAATTTTTTTCTTAATTTACTTTTAGTTGAAGGATAATTGCTTTACAATATTGGTTTCTGTCATACATCAACATGAATCAGCCATAGGTGTACATATGTCCCCTCCTTTCAGAGTCTCCCGCCCACCTCCTACCCCAACCTACCCCTCTAGGTTGTCACACAGAGCCCCAGTTTGAGTCCCCTGTCATACAGCACATTCCCACTGGCTATCTATTTCACGTATGCTAGTGTGTATGTAATGAATCTTTAGCTTCAGATCTAGTAAGGCAACCAATGTATAATGATCCTTTCATGACTACTTGTAGCAAAAACATTTGTAAATCATACGATCAAGGCATTCATTTTAACTTCCCAACTAAATGCATGAAATAATGAAATGATTCAAAGGTTTGTGTTTTTAAAACATATTAATTCCTATCATGATATTTCTAACCATCCTGTGGCTTTGGATATGTATGAGATCAAACTGCCTCTCAGAACTAAAATGACTGATTATCATCAGGGTAGAGAATCTCTGGCTTGAGCTTCATTCATCCAACCCTAGACAATTTTTATAAAACTAAAAATTAGTTGGTTATTTCTACTTACTGCAGTTAATACAAACAAACTCAGAAATTCCCCCCAAACATGCCCTCTCATGCATTGCTGGTGATAGTGTGAACAGGTATAATTCTGGCATAAATACCTAAAAAAATGCAACATGCACACTATCTTCTGGCCTGTGATTCCATGATCTGTTAGAGAAGCTGCAGAGTAACATTTTACTTCAAACTGAGGAAGGCCTTTCCTAAATCTGAGCTGTCCCAGTGGCATCATCAACCTTGGAAAATAACAAGAATTCAGTTTAAATTTGAAATTCTCATTATTGACCAACTCAATTCAAGTTAACAATGAATTAAACTGTCCACAAGGCCAGTGTGTTCCTAGGCTTCGCTTGGGTACTGCAAAACACTCTGCCCTGAACTGGTCAGACTGTGCCTGGAGGACCATGGACAGTTCCCAGCTGAAATTTAAAGGGGGACATTGTCAAAATGGATTGGGTTTCACATCACATGCTAGGATTAGATCCATAATAAAAATATTTACATAACCATGTTATTTTTAACTCTGTTTCAATTTATTGTAAACGTGTTGAATGAACCTAAAGACAAAGCACTGAAGACTTATAGTTACAGAACAGAATGTAAATATTATATAACTTGACAAGGTAAATATAAAAACTGAAAAATGAGTGAGGGGAGAAAAAAGCAGGAGGCATTAAATTCATCTTATTTCATAGCAAAATATCCAAAAAAGTACTATTTCAGGTTGTCAGGTATAGTATCGCTTTAAAGTCTTAATGATAATATTAGAAGTTAAAATGAGAGTGTAAACTGTAGCTAGAAGTGGAAGGAGAGATGATTCTTAATTTTACTTTGGAGTCTTATAAACATTTTAATTTTTTATAATATGAGCAGATATGATTTTAGTGTCCATTTACATTTTAACGCCTCACCTTTTTAGCATCCTCCCTCTAGCTTACTAGCACCAGGCTGCAGACCCATCCACCATCCTGTGGGCATCAGGACTGGGATGTCTCAGGCCAAGTAGCTAGCTGGGCAAGGATACAGCACCACCAGTAGGCTGGCTGCCTTAGGACCCCATGATTCCCTAACCCACCCATCAGAGTACACAGGACCACACCCCACCCACCAGCACCTCTCTAGCCCTGGGACTCCTGGGACCTTACTTGGCTGCAGGAACCAGCCCCACTCACCAGCAGACAGACACCAGACCCAGGGCCACTGTAACCCAGGAGTCTGCCACATCAGGACCTGGCCCCCCACATGAAGGAGCCAGCACCAGCTCTAGGACACCTTGCACCACTTGGCCAGCTCAAATTCCTAGAAACACACAATCTTCCCAGACTGGGTAAGGAAGAAATAGAAAATATGAACAGACTAAACACCAGTAATAAAATTGAATCAGTAATTTTAAAACTTCTCATAAACAAAAATTCAGGATCAGATGGCTTCATAGGTGAATTCTACCAAATATTTGGAGAAGAGTTAACACCTATCCTTCTCAAATTCTTTCAAATATATATATATATTGCAAAGGAAGGAACACTTCCAAGCTTGTTTTCAAGGTCAGTATTATCGTGATACCAAAATCAGACAAAAACATCACTAAAAAGAATATCACAAGCCAATATTACTGATAAATATACATGAAAAAAACCTCAACAAAATACTAGCAAATCAATTTTAACAATACATTAAGAAGATCATACACTATGATCAAGTGGGATTTATCCCATGGATGCAAGAATGATTCAGTGTGATACAGTACATTAATAAATTGAAAAATAAATATCATATAATTACCTCAATAGATGCAAAAAAGATTTTGACAGAATTCAACATCCACTTAAGATAAAAACTCTCCAGAAAGCAGGCATAGATGAAACATACCTCAACATGAAGAAGTCCATATATGTCAGCTAACATCCTACTCAATGGTGAAAATCTGAAAGCATTTCTTCTAAGATTAGGAACAGATTAAGGTGCTCACGCTAGTTACTTTTACTCAATGTAGTATTGGAGATCTTAGCCACAGCAATCAGACAAGAAAAAGATATATATAAAAAAAATCTAAACTGGAAAGAAACAGGTAAAACTATCATGTTTGCAGATGACATAATACTAATACATAGAAAATTCTAAAGATGTCACTAAAAAACTACTGGGACTCATTAATGAGTTCAGGAAAGTTGCAGGATATAAAATTAATATGAAAAATCTGTTACATTTCTATACACTAACAACAAACTATTAGGAAGAGAAATTAAGAAAACTATCTCAGTTATAATTGGCTCAGAAAGAATAAATACCTAAACATAAGTCTAAGAAGGTAAAAGACCTGTATTCAGAAGACTATAAGACACTGATGAAGAAACCAAAGATAATAGAAACAGATAGAAAAATATACCATGCTCATGGATTGAAACAATTAATAGTTAAAATAACCATACCACCCAAGGTGATCTACAAATTCAATGCAACCTCTATCAAAGTACCAAAGGTATTTTTCACAGAATTAGGACAAATGATTCTAAAATTTGTACAGGAATACAGAAGACCTCAGACAGTCACAACAATCTTGAGAAAAAAGAACAAAGCTGGAGGTATCATGCTCCCTGATTTCAAAGTATTACTGCAAAGTGATGGTAATCAAAATAGTATGGTACTGGCACAAAAAAAGATACATAGGTCAACAGAATAAAACAGAGACCCCAGAAATAAACTCACATTTATATGGGAAATTAATCTACAACAGAGGAGGAAAGAATATAATGTGGGGAAAACACAGCCTCTTGTAATAAATGTTGCTGGGTAAACGGCACATCTACATGCAAAAGAATCAAACTGGAGTACTTCCTCAAACCTTGAACAACAATAAATTCAAAATGGATTAAAGACTTAAATGTTAAGATCTGAAACCATAAAACTTCTAGAAAAAAATATAGGCAGTATGCTCTTTGACATCAGTCTTACTAACATTTTTTGAACCTGTCTGCTTAGACAAAGGAAACAAACTCGAAAATAAATAAATGGAATCTCCATACTGTTCTCCATTATGGCTGTATCAGTTTACATTCCCACCAACAGTGTAGGAGGATTCCCCTTTCTCCATATCCTCTTTAGTATTTACCATTTGTAGATTTTTTTTTTTAATGATAGTCATTCTAACTGGTGTGAGGTGATACCTCACTGTAGTTTTGATTTGCATTTCTCTAATAATTAGTAATGTTGAGCGTCTTTTCGAGTGTTTCTTGGCCATCTGTATGTCTTCTTTGGAGAAATATCTGTTCAGGCCGTCTTAAGAAAAATGATATTGATGAACCCATTTGCAGGGAAGAAATGGAGCTCCAAGGATGCAGAGAATGGACCTGTGGACACGGTGGGAGAGGGCGAGAGCGGGACAAATGGAGAGAGTAGCATTAGCACATATATACTAGCAAGTGTAAGATGGATAGCTGGTGAGAAGTTGCTGTGTAGAGCAGGGAGCCCAGTCTGATGCTCTGTATGACCTAGAGGGATGGGATGGGGGAGGGAAGGGAGGTTAGGGAGGGAAAGGATGTATATATAACTACGGCTGGTTTGTGTTGTTGTATGGCAGAAACCAACATTGTAAAAAAATTTTTAATATAAATAAATAAGTGGGACTACATGAAACTAAAAAGCTGTTGCACAGCAAACTATCAACAAAATGAAAATGCAGCCTACTGAACAGGAGATATTTGCAAACAATAAGTATTATGGCAGGTTAATATCCCAAATATACAAAGAACTGATATGACTCAACATCAAGGGGAAAAAAAAGAAAGAAAACTCAGATTGAAAAATGGGCAGAGGAAAAAAAAAAAGAAAAATGGGCAGAGAACTTGAATAGACATTTTTCCAAAGAGGACAGACAGATGACCAACAGACACATGAAAATATGCTCAACATCATTAATCATCAGAAAAATGAAAATCAAAATCACAAAGAGATATTATCTCACACCTGTCAGCACAGTTGTTATCAATGAACAACAAACAGCAAATGTTGGTGAGGATGTGAAGAAAAGGAAACCCTTGGTCATGGTTGGTGGAAGGTAAACTGGTGCAGCTGCTGTGGAAAGCTGTATAGAGATTCCTTAAAATTTTTAAATTGAACAACCATATGGTCTAGCAATTCTACTTCTGGATATTTATCCAAATAAAATTAAAATACTAATTAGAAAAGGTATGTGCACCCCTACATTCACTGCAGCATTCTTTATAATAGCCAAGATATGGGAGCAACCTAAGAGCCTATATAAATAGATAAAAGATATATATATATAGAGAGAGGATACTTATATACATGCATATACATACAACTCAGCTATAAAAAAATGAAATTTTGCCATTTGTAACAACATGGTTGGATCTAGAATAATACCTATGGGATATTATTCTAAGTAAAATAAGTCAGACAGAAAAAGACAGATAGTTTATGATTTCACTTATATGTGCAATCTGAAAAACAGAACAAATGAACAACCACAATGAAACAGAGTCAGAGAGACAAAGAACAAGCAGGTGGTTGCCAAGGATAAGCAGATGAGGGAAGGAAAGAAGTAGGTAAGGGAGATTAAGAGGTAGAAACTTCCAGCTGCAAAATAAATGAATCATAGGTACAAAATATACAGTGTGGGGGATATGGTCAATAATTAAGTAATATATTAGAGAAGGAAATGGAAACCCACTCCAGTATTCTTGCCTGGGGAGTCCCATGGACAGAGAAGCCTAGCGGGCTACAGTCTACGGGGTTGCAAGAGGCAGGCATGACTGAGGGACTAGACACAAGCAATATATCTTTTCATTGTGATAGTAACTAGACTTATCGTGATGGCCATTTTTAAATGTATAGAAATATCAATCACTAAGTTGCATAACAGGAACTAACATAGTGCTGTAGGACAAATATATCTCAAAAACAAACAAACAAAGTCATAGAAAAGGAGATCAGATTTGTGGTTACCAGAGGTGGAACATAGAGGAAGGGAAAATTGGAGGAAGGCAGTCAAAAGGTACAAACTTCCACCTAAAAGATAAACAAGTATTAGGAATGCAATGGACAACATGATAGGCATAACTAACACTGCTGTATATAACATATAACAGTTGCTAAGAGAAAATCCTGAGAGTTCTCATCACAAGGAAAAAGCCTTTTTCTATTTAGTTTATTAAAGAAATAGAATTCTTTAGAATCCTAACAATAATTGTAAGAGACTTTTAAGTTACTTTCCAGTTTCATATACAAAGAAATTGAAGTTCAAAGAGGTAAAGTCATATGCCTTAGATCACACAGTCAAATAATTCTGGAGCCTAGAAAAAAACCCAAGAGCCTGGCCTCTTAGCTGCTCGGCTCAGTGCATCCGTCTTATCCTCTTCCTTCTTACAAACACTCTGCTGCGGGACAGCAAACCAAGAGAGCATAAGGAACATCCTTCCAAACCAAGCTTGCTGACTCCAAAACCAATATACTTTCCTAGCTTCAATTCTGGCCACTAGAATTAAAGAAAATGTGAACAGTGTGAAGGAAAATAAGCAGTTTTAAATCCATTATCTAAGTTTAATTCCTGATTCATTGATTGAAACGTCTAGTCTATAGCAAATGTACATGGCTAATGTAGATAAAATGACTCCTTTTCTCAGCCTTAGATTACTTCAAGACAACAAAAAGAAAAGGTGCCAAGCTTCAATACTTTTTAAAATGTACTGCAATTTTTAACTCTTAAAGATTTTCAAATAATGTATCTTCCATATGTATAATAAACTACCTGGATTTTTACTTGGGAAATTTCCATAAAGTAACAAAAAATCATTAAGAAAATAAGAAAAGCTGAGTTTGGTAGAAACAGCACCCCAGCCCTTCAGAAACTTCTTTCTCTGCAGTCATTCAGGACTTTACTAGTAAAGTAAGTTTCCTATCCCAAAAACAGAGCTTTAGAAAGCATTATGAAGGTTCTCTCTGAGACCGTTAATGTGTCAGTAAAACCACTTGACAGTGTTTTCCAGTAGTAAATCTCTGGAGTCATAATCCCATGAATGAGCACTTTATTAAAGACCTCAAGCTTTTTATTGCCCATATTTTTTATAACTTTTATTATTTTGGCAGGAACTTGATCCCAAAGTGAATGTGTTTCACAAATCTGAACAACATTGCATCATCGGTCATTTACAAGGGTAAAGACACTTACATAAGAAGAGGAATAAATTCTATACTTAATGTGCTCTTACAACATATTGCCATTTCCTATTGCTCATCTCCAAACTGCATTTTATAGACAAACGCAATTCTTCATAATTTTCTAGGCTTGAAAAGTCAGTAACTACTATCTATAATCAAATTAGCATCATTCATTCACTGAGGAAATTTGCACAGCCACTTATCTTTACTGTTCCCTTGACAAATAATTTTTGGCACCAGACTTGTATGTAGGAAGTAGCCGTGAATCTATATATAAAGGGGATTACTGTTAAAAGCAAAACATCATGACCAGGGATCAAATCATTTGCCACTTAATACTGTGCATACTGAGCACAGTACGCAACCTCTCTGAGCAGCTAGCAAAATGACTATGCTAATGGCAAGCGACTGGCGTTGTTGTTCAGTCGTGTCCGACTCTATGCGACCCCATGGACTGCAGCACGCCAGGCTTCCCTGTCCAAAACCATCTCCCAGAGTTTGCTCAAACTCATCATGTTCACTGAGTTGGTGAGGTCATCCAACCATCCTGTCCTCTGTCATCCTCTTCTGTCTTCAATTGTTCCCAGTATCTGGGTCTTTTCTAATGAGTCAGCTCTTCACATCAGGTGGTCAAAGTACTGCAGCTTCAACTTCAGCATCAGTCCTTCCAATGAATATTCAGGGTTGATTTCCTTTAGGATAGACTGGTTGGATNGAGCAGAGGAATAGCTTGGGGGCATTCACCTGTACTACTCAGCCCAACAAGAAGACTTAACCAGATGGAAGGGACAGTAAGCACTGAAGATGATCAAAGGTTGGATGCCTACTAAGCTGCTTCAGTCGTGTACAGCTCTTTGTGACTCTACCAACTGTAGCCCACCAGGCTCCTCTGTCCATGGGATTCTCCAGGCAAGGACAGTGGAGTGGGTTGCCATGCCCTCCTCCAGGAAATCTTCCCAACCCAGGGATTGAACCCACATCTCTTATATCTTCTGCATTGGCAGGCAGGTTCTTTACCGCTGGAGCCACCTGGAAAGCCAGTTCAGTGGTTGAGCTGGGGCAAAGACTGGGTAGGACATAGTCCTAGCCTCATTCACAGTATTAACCTCTTATTGGTAAGTGACTGGACCAACTCCTAATTGACTAGGAGCCAGATTGCCTGGGTTTGAATCCTTTTCGTTCCAGACATTTGCAGTGTGACCTTGGGCAAGTATCTCAATCTCTCTGAACCTTATCTTAGTTTACTTGTGTGTAAAATGAAGGTGATGATAGTACTGCCCCATGGAGTTTTTATGAACATTCATTACAGGCAGATCCTTTACCACTGAGCCCCCGGGGAAGCCCAGTATTATGAACATTAGATGAGTTAATATGTGGAGAACACTGAGCCCCTGGCGCCTGGTAGGGCTTGGCGATAGTTGATGTCAGTATTTAAACCCACTGGGTGGCAGATGCTCCAGGCAGCCTTTCATACACATTTCCTTCTAGCCTTGCCCAGGAGAAGAAAGGAGGCTCTGTTTTATCGATGGGGAAATGCACTCTCTGAGGGGTTTNATGAATCACTGCAAGCCAAGAGAATTATTCAGTTGATATCATTAATTTCCATCTCAGTGGCAATCTACCATCACAGCATGATTTTTATTTTTGGGCTTAAGCATAAAATTTAAAAGTACTATAGAGCTCATCTCGATGAACGTGAGTCTGAGTGAACCCCGGGAGATGGTAATGGACAGGGAGGCCTGGCATGCTGCGATTCATGGGGTCACGAAGAGTCAGACACGACTGAGTGACTGGACTGAACTGAACTGATAGAGCTCATCTTAACCTGACACACAAGTGTCCCCAAAATGACATGCAGCTGGTTCTGGTTTTTAGTTGTGTGTGTGTGTTTCTGACTGTACCTGAAACAAACAAAAATATTCCTAAAACAGATCATTTAAATGGATAATTAATTTTATCTGACAGTCTAAATATATTTCAAGCAGAAAATCAATCCGTTCTGGAGATTAAGTAAGTACATGTTGGTCACTCAGTCATTTTCAACTCTTTGTGACCCCATGGACTGTAGCCCACCAGGCTCTTCTATCCATGGCGTTCTCCAGGCAAGAATACTGGAGTGGGTTGCCATTTTCTCCTCCAGGGGTTCTTCCCAACCCAGAGATTGAACCTGGGTCTCCTGCACTGCAGGTAGATTATTCACCATCTGAGCCAGAGAGAGCTTCTGGAGAAAAATTAATCCCAAATAATGCTAGAAAGAATCTTGGAATTGAGGCTCAGAGAGTGGTATGGTTTTTCCCCGAACACACAGTTGGTTAATGCTACACGGGCTCCGGTCCTGCTCTCCTGCACCCCGAGACTTAACCTCAGCTCCTCTGCATGGCACACATCAGAACAACTATTCAATGCATAGTCATTTTAGTCTTCATACAAGCACCTTGAGAATTAAATCTTCATCTGATGCTTTTTCATTCTTCTCTGGATCTAAGCAGTCACGAAGTTGAGCCAGAAATTCCTCATGTTTCCTGCAGTTCTGTGAGACTTGATTCTTATTCTCCTCATTTTCTTTTAAACATTTTCTATTGGTCAAATAAGAAATAAGTTTTAACACTAAAGAAGATAACATTCATCAGAGTTCAGCACTTGAGCTCTCTGTTGGGAAATAACCAATCATCACTTTCAACACAACATAGTTTCCTGGAGACAGAGCACATAATTGTCTTAAAAGCCTAGTTAAAGAAGGAGAAAAGTGGAAGCAACTTTGGAGCACCTATACTTTGCAAAAATGTAGGGAGATCTTCATGTCATCTTAGCAAGGGAGACAGGTTATCTGCCTCCTGTCCTTGACCTTTTAGGATCTGCAGAAGTGGCAGGTGGTCCTCTAGATGAGGGGTCCCCAATCTCTGGGTCATGGACCAGTACCTTCTGTCAGATCAGTGGCAGCATTAGATTAGAAATGAAGTGCACAATAAATGCAATGTGCTTGAATCATCCTGAAACCACCCCCACCACTCCTGATCCATGGAAAATCTATCTTCCATGAAATAGGTCTCTGGTGCCAAAAAGGTTGGAGTCTGTTGCTCTAGATCAAACATGGATCCATGACTCTGTTGAGGTTTCATGGGGGAAGAAAGAAAGTAATGCTACAGTGGGTTTAGAGACCAAGCTTTGGTCACTATACAATGATCCATAAGGGTTACTTAGAGCATTCCTTGAATCATGGCCAAGGGTGAAGTGAAGTCGCTCAGTTGCATCCAACTCTTTTCGACCCTGTGGACTTTGGCCTACCACACTCCTCCATCCATGGGATTTTCCAGGCAAGAATACTGGAGTGGGTTGCCATTTCCTTCTCCAGAGGATCTTCCCAACCCAGGGATTAATCCCAGGTCTCCTGCATTATAGGCAGACGCTTTACCATCTGAGCCACCAGGGAAGTCAGTTAAATATAATTTAAAAAATACATCAGAAGCAGAGGATGTGCCCACCTCTAGAGAAGAGAGGTGTTCAGTCATCAGCAAAGATCACAACTAGTTTTTGCACATCTAGAAATTTTAAAGAGTACTAAAATGGGCCAATCAAGGAAAATCAGTCAATTTATGCCCTGCTGTGAATATTTTATTTCAAATCTCAGATAGGTTTGCTGAAATAGCATGGTCTATTTCTAATGCTTTAAATGTTAAAAACTAAGAGAACATTTAAAAAAAACACATATTTTACAGGCAAATTAGAATCATTTCAATAATTTGGCATCATTTTTAGTACCCTAGATAATAAACATGATTATTGCTTTCCCTTTTTACCGTTTGAAGTGTTTACACTTAAAGTGTAACAACACTCAAATGTTACTGAAAATTCTTTCATACAATTCAAAGATTAACAAAGTATGTAATTGCATACACTCAAAATCATGCCATCTTTCTATTTAGAAAAATGTATAACAGTAAAAGACCAACATCAATATTCTGAGTTCTCATTTTCAGCATATGAAAGGTAGTATGTATTCAGTCTCTCTAACTCATGAAAGTCATGGTAAATGCCACAGCTCTGATTACTTTATGTATGTGATTCAACACGTTTACTCCACGATTTCAGTCTTACTTCTCTATTCCAGGAACTTCTAAACTATTAGCACTTCTATTTGCATTTCACTTTGACCTAACAAAGTTCCAGGCATCCACCATAATGACATAATCATATAAATGTGAAAATATGAGCACATATGGATCCCCATTGCATCTTGGTTTACAATAATTTTTTGAGTGGAACTAACCTAAGTGTCTAAAGGAAACAACAAAAAAAACTGGTTAAGTAAATTATGATATTAACATGCAATGGAATATTACTGAAAAAATGCTATTGTGAAAGAATTTTTTAGTATCTATAACATATTATTCAGGAAAAATATTTCACTACATGATGCCATTTAAGCACAACTGTCTGAATATCTGTTCAACAAACTGTGAACGATAGTTTTTCTGGAATCGTAAGGTTTTGAATAATTTTCTTTTTGACACTGTACTATATCTTTAAAAACTTTCCTACAATGAATATATCATTTTATTACTCATTTGATTAATAAATATTTACTGTGCACTTACTATGCATCAGGCTCTGTTAAAGGTGCTAAAGACATGGTAGTAAACAAAACAGATTAACATTCTTGACCTCATGGGACTTATGTCCTAATTGAGAAGATGGACAATAATCAAAAAATAAATGTATGAAAAATGTATAGTATATTATAGGGCTGAAGGAAAAGATTAATCAGAAAAGGGAGTAAGAAACATTTAGGGGGAGTGGGGTAAAATCAGAGATGCAGACTAGGTTAGTGGCAATGTACAGTAGTAAAAAATTAGATTTATTTTGATGGTAGAGATAAATGAGATTTACTGAAGCATCTAGGAAAGGAAAGTAAGGATGATACAAGATTTTTGCCCTGATCAACTAGAAGAATGGAATTATCATTCAATGAGATTAGGAAAACTACAGGACGAATTTGTGGAAATACTAATTTGGACATGTTAATTTGAGATGCCTGTTGGACATTCACGTGAAGATGTCCAGTAAGTCATAAGATATACAGGTCTTATGAAGAAACGTGGGAGTCATGAGCATTTAGGTCATACTTTAAGTGATGAGATTGGATGATAGCACTAAGAGAGAGAGTGGATTTGGACAGAAACAGGAAGAGAGTTCCGTGATGGCTCAGTTGGTAAAGAATCTGCCTGCAAGGCAGGAGATCCTGGGTTGGGAAGATACCCTGGAGAAGGGATAGGCTACCCAGTCCAGTATTCTTGGGTTTCCCTTGTGGCTCAACTGGTAAAGAATCCACCCGCAATGCGGGAGACTTGGGTTCAATCCCTGGGTTGGGAAGATCCCTTGGAAAAGGGAAAGGCCACCCACTCCAGTATTCTGGCCTGGAGAAGTCCATGGACTATATAGTCCATGGGGTCAGAAAGAGTCGGACATGACTGAGCGAGTTTCACTTTCAAAGAGAGTGTCAAGGACTGAGCCCTGGGGCCCGCCAATACTTGGAAGTCAAGGAGATGAGGCGAATAAAGCAAGAGATCATGATGAGGCAGTTAGAAAGGCAAGATCAAAAGCAGGCGTGCTCAGTGCCCTGGAAGCTAAAAGAAGAAAGTGGTTCAGGGGGAGAAGCCAACTGTTGACTGACGTACTGGAAGATCAGATGAGACTGATCACCTGATTTGCAGTGTGCAGTCACTGGTCACCTTAATGAGTGGCTTCAGTGGAGTAGATCTGAGAGAGGAGAGAAATTGGCACAGTGAGTACACACAAACATGTTTAAGGAATTTTGCTCTAAATGGAAGGAGAGAAAGAGGTCAGGAGCTGGAAGCGCTGGGTTTTTGTTTTTAATCTTTTTAAGATGAAATAAGTAAAATAAATATCAAGTGTTTTATTAGTAAAGTGATTTAAGTTATTATACACAGAATTATAAAGTATATTTTAAGAACAGTTAGCTCCCAATTTTATCTCAATAATCACCTTTTGGCAGAACTACACGTAGAAAACCTAGATTTCCTGAGTTCTCTGCATAAACCAGCAATAAAACTTAATGAGGAGTGTTAAGGGTGGTCTGGGGCGTTCTGGGCTTCTGAGGTATTTTTATAACTAGCTTCTGAACAAACCCCTCGTTCTGTGTACTATTCTACAACCTCCAGTTAAACCTCTACTTAGAGGAAATCTTCCAAATTTTATATATATACATATATATACATATGATTTTTTTTTTTCCCAAGTTGAGTTTCAGGGCCAAATAATGCAAAATGCCAGTACCTTCAGAGGCACATCCTGCTATCAGGAGTTAGTGTTTTAACACTAACTCCATTGAGAAATATATTGAAATATCCTTACTGTAATTTTTCCTCCAGTTCTACCACTTTCTTCTTTAACTCCTGGTTCTCCTTGATTGCAGACTGAGCCGTGATTTCAGTTCTAATTTTAGAAGTGGAGAGAGCTGCTGACTCTTCCTCTAGCTCCTGAACTCTGTCCCTCAGAGAGATAAGGAGAGACGATTTTCTGGCATTGTTTTCTTTGTAGCTCTCCATCTCAGCTTTCAACTCTTGACAGGAAACTTCTTTTGAAAGCATCTTGGATCGCAGTTCTCGAAGCTGACACGGAAAAGAAGTAAAAAGAGGGAAAAGATTTCAAGGATATAAGTTTGAAGTATCTTGGAAAAAAACCCCAATTAAAAAACCCCATAATTTAAAATTTCAATTTTTCATTCGTGACTTAATCCAACTTTCCTTTTTTGTTCATATTTGTTTCTGTATTACTAGATGGGAAATTATGCCTAAATAGTGGATCCTCTTATTCTCTTTCAAAAAACTACTGAGCAATGTTCTTTCTTTCGTAATTGGAGGATGATTACAATATTGTGATGGTTTTTGCCATACATCGACATGAATCAGCCACCGGTGCACATGTGTCCCCTAATCCTGAACCCTCACTCTCACCTTCCCCTCCACACCATCCCCCTGGGTTTTCCCAGAGCACCAGCTTTGAGTGTCCTGCTTCATGCATCAAACTTGCGCTGGTCATCTATTTTACATACGGTAATATACATGTTTCAATGCTATTCTCTCAAATCATCCCACCCTCACCTTCTCCCACAGAGTCCAAAAGTCTGTTCTTTACATCTGTGTCTCTTTTGCTGCCTTGCACATAGGATTGTCATTACCATCTTTCTAAACTCCATATATATATGTAAATATACTGTATTGGTGTTTCTCTTTCTGACTTACTTCACTCTGTATAATACACTCCAGTTTCATCCACCTCATTACAACTGACTCAAATATGTTCTTTTTATAGTTGAGTAATATTCCATTGCGTATATGCACCACAATTTCCTTATCCATTCATCTGCCAACGAACATCTAGGTTGCTTCCATGTCCTAGCCATTGTAAACAGTGCTGCAATGAACACTGGGGTACATATGTCTCTTTAAATTTTGGTTTCCTCAGTGTGTATGTTCAGCAGTGGGACTTCTGGATCTTATGGCAGTTCCATTTCCAGTCAAAAAACTATTGAACAATGTCCTGTGATGAATGAATCTCACTCAAGAGACAGGTGTGGTGTATTTTGCAAAAAGGAACAAAATATTTTGCAACGGAAACTCATTTTCTAAATCTGTATTACTGCTATTGCTGCTGCTGCTGAAACAAGGAAGCTACAGGTAGGCTATTTGTAATTTCATGGCCACGATCCTTTCGCAAGTCAATACAGACTATTCAATATATTAACAGAATTTCTTCCCCAGCCTTCTGGACCCTTATTGTGGGAGATAAAGAATATTCGGATTTCTGGGAAAAATATTGGAGAAAAGGAAAATCATTATAGGTATTATACAAAGGAAACACATTAACTTTTCTCTCACACTAAAATGCTAAACACAGTATGTGCCTTACAAGATACCAGATCCACCCCATTAGAAAATTTCATGAATACATATACTTTTTGAAGGGCTTTCTCGGTGGCTCAGATGGTAAAGAATGTGCCTGCAATGCAGGAAATCGAGTTCAATCCCTGGACTGAGAAGGTCTCCCAGAGAAGGGAATAGCTACTCACTCCAGTATCCTTGCCTGGAGAATCCCATGGACAGAGGAGCCTGGTGGACTACAGTCCATGGAGGTGCAGAGTCTGACACGACTGAGCGACTCTCACTATACTACACTACTACTACTATATTTTTGGAACCATGAGCACGCATGCCTACATTTATTCACGTACACATACACACACATTATCAACTCATCTTTCAATGGGAGCCTGACAGTCTAGTGAAACTGTCACTTACCCCACAGGCAAGCCTAGGATTTCTGGGGGCCACTAGTCTATAAGCGCAGTGAGTCTAGCAAGAATCTCCCAGAAACTCCACAATAGACTAGATCCAGCCCCAAGGGTAGATGAATATTGGTCACCTTCCTAGAATCTTCCCCAGGCAAGCAGAACCACCATAAAAAAGGGAGGCAGATTTCCACCCCTCGAACTGCAGATTGCAAGCAATCCACCTTAAAGAAAGCTTATCCCAGGGATGCTAAGAGCCCTCCAAAGCCCATGTGGCCCCCCCAAGTCCCCAGGTACCCCTGGTGTTCTCAGGAAGGACAGCTCCCCTGAGAGCCAGAATCCAGCCCAGGTCACCTCACCTCCCAGCCCAGCAAACGCAGTCTTTCAGGAATTCTCCCCAACCAGAGGGTACTAGTAGTCGCTTCAGTTGCTTCCAACTCTGCAACCCCATGGACTGTAGCCCACCAGGCTCCTCTTTCCATGGGATTCTCCAGGAAAGAATACTGGAGTGGGTTGCCGTTTCCTTTTCCCGGGACTCTTCCTGACTTTGGAATCAAACCCGAGTCTCTTGCATCTCCTGCACTGGCAGGCGGATTCTTTACCACAGAGCCACCAAGGAGGCCAACCAGAGGTGTGAGGCACAGTAAGAGAAAAAGAGAATAACATTTACAGGGAAGTTCAAACCTGTGTCCCTGTGTCGTTTCTAATCACCTCTCTACTCTGCTTCGCTCCACGGGACGCTAACAAGGCCCATTTGTGAGTAATGAAGACACAGAGTCTCACCTCAGACTGAGCAGACTCAAATTTGACCAGCATTGCTGCAAGTTCACTCCGGGCAGCCTCGGCTGCACTCCGATAGTGGTTTAACTGCTCCCGAGTGAGCGGGGCTTTGAAGAGATGATCATAAGCTTCCTGATAGGGTTCCCCAAAAGACAAAATATACAGAAGAGAGTTAAACAGTCTTTTCCGTGCAGCTGTGCAACATAAGATTAGTACCAAAGCATTCTTTGTTATCCAAATATGTTGGAAAGGCTGCTCAGAGAAGGGTTTTGGTTCAGATTATTTTATTCTCATTCTCAAAATTCTAAGTGAGGGAGGAGGCAGCCCAGGAACCAATGACAGGGTCCCCCAGGAATGAAAGATAGCTCTCCCCAGATGGTAGCTGGGGTTGGCATTTAAGAGTTGGCCTTTGCCAGGATTTCCCTGGTGGTCCAATAGTCAAGACTCTGTGCTTTCACTGCAGGAGGCACAAGTTCGATCCCTAGTTGGGGAACTAAAATCCCACAAGCTGTGTGAAGAGCTGGCCTTTGCCATTTTATAGAGATTTCCTTCCACCCTACTCCAGTGCTATTTGACCTCTGACCAGAACAGACAGAACTGACAAAGAACCACCAAAGGTTAACCTTGAGGCAGTCTTCCTAGTTCTTATGTTTCCAGACTACAAAGATTATCAACTCATCTCTAGGCTGTTGAATAAAGTGCTTATCAAAGAGACCATGTGATTTAAGAGTATAAGCCTGTGTCCTTCATAATCACCCACAGTGCCATCTACTCTCAATCTCATTGCCTGTCTTGGGGTCATGAAGCTGACTCAGATGAATGCCTGAAGCCAGAGACAGTGGTAGTGTCTGGAGTTCTCCACTCAGAAGGGAAGAGCTCCCAGCCCCACTCATGGCTGCCAATGCAAAAATAGGGATCCCAGCCTGGCCTGATTATTCTAATTTTTCAAGACAAGTCCTACATCCAGACTTTTTTTAAATTGTGTTTATTTATTGTTGGCTGTGCTGGGTCTTCATTGTTTTGCACACTGTTCTCTAGTTGCAGCGAGCAGGGGCTACTCTCTGGTTGCAGTGCCCAGGCTTCGTATTGCAGGGGCTTCTCTTGTTGCAGACCAAGGGTTCTAGGGCACAGAGGCTGCAGTAGTTGCGGTTCCCAGGCTCTAGAGCACAGGCTCAATAGGTGTGGCATACAAGCCTAGCTGCTTCGCAGCACGTGGGATCTTCCAGAACCAGGGATTGAACCCGTGTCTTCTGCATTGGCAGGCAGATTCTTTACCACTGAGCCACCAGGGAAGTCCTATCCAGACTTTCTGAAATTAAAAAAAAAGTCCCAGATTTTGAAACTAGGTAACTAAATTTTTTTTTTTAATACGATCCCAGTAAACACATCTGCAGAAGAGATTTGATGGGTTTGGACTGTAGGTCTGCATCTGGAACCTCTGCTTCTGTCTGTCCTGCTTGTGCCATAACATCTGCCTCCTGCAAGAATTATTCCCAAGTTTGGACAGATACCCACTTCTATGAAGTTTCCAGGGCTTGTGGTCTTTGTGAAAGACATACAGGAAAGCCATTCATTTTTGAAGGAATATGAAATGGGTCACATAAAGGAGGGTTTCCCTGGAATATCTAGTGTCCTCAGGGGCCACATCAGTAAAACCTGTTAATGACTCTGTCTGGCTACAGAACTGCTGAAGACTACTGTTTGGAAATACTCATGAACGCAAAAGTCATCTTAAAGCCCTGAATTTCATAACAAGCGTTGTCATGACTAGTGTGTTTCAATGCACAAGATGCCAAACAAAACCTTCAGTGCACTTAGTAACAGGCAGTGTTTGCCAATCACAACACATCCAAGAAGATGGTAGGTATGTACTCCTGGGGTGAAAGCATAAAGCGTTTAACTGCATCTATGAAGAGAACCACATCCTGTCAACCTCACTCAGTATTCAGATGGAATTTCTCCACACCAACAACTCCAGCCATGTTTCCAAAACAGGCCACGTGAGGGCCTAGGTCACTCACAAGCTGTTTGAACTATAGCATGCCTGGCACACCATTTTCTAAAATTCCTTAGGGAAATAAGTTTCTCAATGACTATGATTATTTCTTTCATTGATTAACATGATTTTTTTAGGACATGACAGTCATTCTACAATTTTATATCTCTTTCTGATGAAAAATATTGTGTCCGTTGGCCATACTATTAACAGCCTCTGAGACAGTTCAGAAGTGGGCCTTTATTTGAGGAGATTACAATGAAGCACAGAGTACTGTCAGAAGCATTAGCGTCTTCCCAGGCTCATGGGCAAAAGAAACTACACATTAAGATACTATTGCCTCTAACACTGGAACAGGGCCTACAGGAGGAAGACTCTTGATTACTGAGTTTAGAAGACAGTTGTCCTTTAGTTGCTAAGTTGTGTCTGACTCTTTTGTGACCCCACGGATTGTAACCTGCCAAGCTCCTCTGCCCATGGAATTTTCCAGACAAGAATACTGGAGTGGGTTGCCATTTCCTCCTCTAGGGGATCTTCCCAACCCAGAGATCGAACTTGCAGATCCTGTATTGGCAGGCGGGTTCTGTATCACTGAGCCACCTGGGAAGCCCTTAGAAGACAGTTGCTAGGGTCTAAATCATCTTTCAAAGTCCAGCAGATTCGAGACTACTTATCAGCAAATGTTTATGAAAAGTCTATTCTGGGTCAGACTCTGAGTATATCACAGAAATCATTCCCTCAAGACACTCTGAGGTAGCTTGAAATGAGAAGAAATGCACAGAAGCATGAGAGGATTACAAGGAAAAGAAAAAAACAATACAAAAACTGAAGGAACACATGAATTTATTTCTGCCTACTCATTTCCTCTTAGCCCTTCCTTCTCTGTCCCATAGACCCTTACGTAGTGTTCTTTGTGTTTAGCCTGAGTTTCTCCTCTTTTTTTAAATTTTTTTCCTGAAGGATAATTGTTTTGCAGAATTTTGTTGTTTTCTGTCAAACCTCAACATGAAGCACCCATAGATATATATATATATGTCCTCTCCCTTTGGAACCTCCCTCCCATCTTCCTCCCCATCCCACCTCTCTAGGCTGATACAGAGTCCCTGTTTGAATTTACTGAGTCATACAGCAAATTTCCCTTGGCTATCTATTTCACATATGGTAATGTAAATTTCCAGCGGATGTTGGCAATTAGATCTCTGGTTCCTCTGGTTCTCTAAAACCAGCTTGAACATCATGGTTCACGTATTGCTGAAGCCTGGCTTGGAGAATTTTGAGCATTACTTTACTAGCATGTGAGATGAGTGCAATTGTGCGGTAGTTTGAGCATTCTTTGGCATTGCCTTTCTTTGGAATTGGAATGAAAACTGACCTTTTCCAGTCCTGTGGCCACTGCTGAGTTTTCCAAATTTGCTGGCATATTGAGTGCAGCACTTTCACAGCATCATCTTTCAGGATTTGAAATAGCT
>SJYV01031064.1:0-13620 GCA_006410875.1 Neotragus pygmaeus | reverse complement strand
GCCAAAGAATTGATGCTTTTGAACTGTGGTGTTGGAGAAGACTCTTGAGAGTCCCTTGGACTGCCAGGAGATCCAACCAGTCCATTTTGAAGGAGATCAACCCTGGGATTTCTTTGGAAGGAATGATGCTAAAGCTGAAAGTTCAGTACTTTGGCCACCTCATGTAAAGAGTTGACTCATTGGAAAAGACTCTGATGCTGGGAGGGATTGGGAGCAGGAGGAGAAGGGGACGACCGAGGATGAGATGGATGGATGGCATCACGGACTCGATGGACTTGAGTCTGAGTGAACTCCGGGAGATGGTGATGGACAGGGAGGCCTGGCGTGCTGCGATTCATGGGGTCTCGGAGAGTCGGACACGACTGAGCAACTGAACTGAACTGAACTGAACTGAACTGTCACATACGAAAGCATTGACAGCTTTGTCATATACGAAAATTGTAAATGGTCTAAGTATCTATGAATAGGGGAAGAGTCCTGAAAGTTATATCCACACCTACAGTGCAACAGTATAAACCTATAAAAATTATAAGGCAAATCAGCATGGCATGAAGAAAAATACAGGTCTAAGAGAATAGCAACATTAGAATAATATGCACATGAGGATGCTCTTTATTTAACAAGTAAAAAGAAAAGTATGTCCATCTATGTGTTTATGTATATAGATGCAATGAATAAGTTTTTAAAGAGAATTCTCTTCTTCTGTGGAGGAGAACAGTATGTGGAGAGTTAAAAAGCTAATTTTAATACATGCATCTCTACTTTTCATTATTCTACAAAAATCTTGCATGAAACCAATATTTCTGTTGTCTATTATTTATTTATTTATTTACTTTATTTTACTTTACAATACTTGGAGCTCGTGTACACCTGTGGTGGATTCATGTCGATGTATAATTCATTTTTTAAAAGAAGAAAATCCATAAACAAGTATGTGGAGTCATAATTATCCAGTTAATCTATTCAACAAATGTTAATGGTAGTCATTCCATGTGCAAGTTTCTACAGTTGCCCATAGTAATACAATGGAAAACAATGAGACTCACTGGTCCTGAGGTAAGGGATAGAAAAANAAATCCATAAACAAGTATGTGGAGTCATAATTATCCAGTTAATCTATTCAACAAATGTTAATGGTAGTCATTCCATGTGCAAGTTTCTACAGTTGCCCATAGTAATACAATGGAAAACAATGAGACTCACTGGTCCTGAGGTAAGGGATAGAAAAATTGGTAAAAGAAATACAATAATATACACATTTATTATTATCTAGGTAAAGTACAGGGAGTTAGAAAAGTGTATGATTATATGGTCAATGAATGTTTCCTGAGGAAGGAATTTTTGCATCAATATATGAAGCTTGAATCAGGCCTGACAAAGCAAGGAGGCTATTTATGATGTCAAAGCAGTATAAACAGTAAAAGTCAGGTGAATAAAAAGATATAGAGTAAGTTATGTCTTAAGAAATAAGCCAGATAATCCAGTCTATCTAGTTGGCTGTGGTTAATCTGTAATACTTTGCAAACAGCAAACCATTCAGAAAAATCAAGTAATTCTCACTGCACAAGTAATGAGCCAGGTTTTACCGAAGTTAGTACATCTTCATGTATTCCATTTTTTATGTACTCAAGACTCATCGTCCGATTGATCTTGAGCTCATTTTTTTTACATTATTTGTGTAACTGAATATCTATCATTGCCCAAGCAATACCCAGATGTCATTTAAACTCTCTTTTCCTCTCTCCATCTATATGCTCTTGCATTCTTGTATCCAATAAATATATATGGAGCAACCTGTATGTGCTGGATATCAGGGAAGACAAATATGGTCCTTCCTCTATAAATTCCAGTTCTATTAGAATAAGTCACAAATAGAGACTCGTGTTGTTAATGAAATTAGTGGAGTAGAGAGCATTTACCTGATATATTCAGAGAAAGGCTTTCTGAAGAAGTGGCACTCAACTGAGACCTCAGTGTTAAGAGTCAGTTATGGAAGAGTCATGCGAGAGGCATGTGTAAAAGTCTAAGCTAGGTATGGATTTGGAGTGTTCCAGGGACTGAAACAAGGTGAAACTGAACAAGGATCTGAGCCCCAGGTGTGTGCATAACCCGGGAAGAAATAACTACCCCGAAGTACTGAGAGCCCAGCCCTTCCTGAGACAGTAAAAGATAATAGTCTGTTTTGTAATTTCTAAGAATGGCATTCTTTATCTTGCAATCATTGAATCTTAGGGTGTGGCAGAAACTCTAAAGGTGACCTAATCAAATTATTTCCTAGCTGAATGCTATTTGTACTGGAGGTCTGAACAGCTGAAGGTCTCTATCAACAGCACAGGTTTATTTTTTTTCCTCTGAGCCGGTTTTGTGATTGACTCAATCCCTATTACTGTTTTCCTCCAGAAAGGCAATCCTGAATTCATTTGCAGGACCATCACTCTTTTCACCTGTATACTCCTATGTACTTTTAGTTTGTGCCGTGGGTCTCCTGATAGAAAGTCCTCTCTACAGCCTCAGAATCTCATCAGTTGGAAACATGAAAGCAATCATTGTTTTATGTGGAGCTTTCTTAAATCCTGAGCCAAAGGAGAATGACCCTCTCTTAAACCATCTCCAGGAAAGAGCTTTCCCAACAGTTAATTTTTCCTGGAATCTGTTATAGTGACGTCCAAAACACATGATGTGGAGAGTTAAGGCAATTATCTAAATGATTCAAACCAAAGAACTTAATAGTAAAGTGAATCTCCTGAATTATCCTCATGGTAGTGTAGAGTGCTAGAAACCATTAATTTCATCAAGTAATTACCAATTCAGTGAGGTAAGTTATGAAAAAGTATACACAGTTACACGTCTATATGCTATTTGTAATAGACTGTCAGACTGCCTTTACTAGGGTTAGGTGCAACTGCAAAACACAGAAAATTATTCAAGTGACTATTTTCTCATTTCTCCCAAGAAGTATTGGTGTTTCTAGTACTATTCTAGTTGCGTAGGAGGAAAGATACTTCACTACTTACAATAGATCTTTCTCTTTCAAGACGACCTAAGAAAAACTGGTAGGCTATTGAAAAGATGTAAGCATGAATATATGCTTATGTACAGAATATACATAATTTTAAAGGATGCATTTTATATGTTTTCTCTTGTTCTCTTCCCACAAAACTTGGAGATCTACTATGATGTTCACCCCCTTTGCCATTAATTCCTGGTTGTGAAGCTAAACTGTGCCTTTATAGGCAAAGGAAAGCATTACAGCAATTGAAGAAATAACGCAGGTCAAAAAACCATTTATATCTCTATTACAGGCAAAGGCTAGACCCTTCCTAAATGCCTGTTGATTGAAGTTGAATTAAATTAGTTCGAATTGAATTGAATTGCCTTGAGAGAGCTGGAGCTGGAGCCAATTATTACTTCATCCTTTGGCCAGTGTTTTCAGTTGAATATTTCAACAATTATTCATTTGACCAACATTTTATTGAATGCTACCTGTTATGAGGCGGGCTGAAATTCAGTTCAGGGCTGTGGATTCACAGATTTAAAATAAACATAGTCTTTAATTTGTAATTTCTCACAGTGAACAGAGGAAGATAATGTGAAAAGTGGTACCAGGAGAGAGATCCAGGGAGCTCTCACAGGGACAGGTAAATACATGGGAAGATTGGTGGATGGGATTGCAGATGGCAACCTGGAGGAAATGACATCCTGCAAGTGCTTAACTATGATGGCATTTCTCATCAGACAAGACAGCCAGCAGCATTTCTGTGCAGCAGGCAACATGTCAGTTTAGTATTTACTCTTAAGTGTTTTCTGAGCATTTTATTGCCTTATTGAATTTCCTAGAATCATTTTCTGTTGGCCTCTGGTGGTTGAATTTGGGCACATGGTATTGAAAAAGAATCAGATCTCAGAGCTTGGTGGTACTCATAACTGCAAACTACAGGACCTTCAACTGTTGTGACTGGGTATATAGCTCACACATATATACTCAGTGTTGCTTTTCATATCCACTGTATAGTTTGGTGTATTATATATATACATTTTATTTTAAACAGCTTTCCATTTGGTTAATAGGTATGGCCATAAATTGGCATTTTGTAAATAAACTGTGTTCATTAAACTGAGAGAGTTCTTTAGAACTATACTTTCTTTCTCACTGGAACTGGCTAAGTGATTTTTAAGATTGATATCTTTGAAGTATAAAATGATGTTTACAGGTCTTGATATTAAGTTATATTTTCATCAAGAAAGAGAATAAAGTGTTGCTCACTTTACTTTTCACCAACTTTAAACCTTAAATGGAGGAAGGTGATTCTATGCGAACCTTCAAATTGGGTTATGTAGAATGTTTGCTTCTTGTGTAGATCTCTTGAGATACATGATGTTAAATATTTCCTCATCTTTAACTTTTTCTCTGATTTCTACTTCTTGTCATATGAATGGAACCTGTTAATTAGCAAAGTTCTCAGACATATTTAAGAGTGTTGCATTCCCCAGTTACAATTCTAGTGAGGAAAAGAGACGCTGATAATTAAATCTGTTTAATTGACAATTTCAAAGTTTTCTTCCTCTTGGAACTCATTTGAGTATAAGAAAAACTGGATACAAATCAATAAATGCTATACATTTTAGAAGGAAAAAATACTCTATTAATGCTCCTGAAAATAAAATGCTATAAAATTAAATAATATCTATTAAAGATTTAATTACTTGAATTCTTTTCTCAGAACTTGGTGAATTAATTTTTCACTGCCTTCAGTGTACATTTTATGCAACGATCTTTGTATTGTAAAATTTAATACATATCATTGCTGACAGTCACACCCCAAATTTCCGATTCCATTTACCCTTTTATTCTAGAGGTCCAATCCACTGTAAAACAATAAAAGAAAAGAAAGAAGGTCCTAACACAGGAAGTTCTAAAAACAATGTATGTGTGTATGGATCGCCTCTATACTGGTTAAGAAGTAGATATTCTGGCTCATTCCCCAAACATTCTGATTCTAAAACCTTGCCTTGCAATCTGAAACAATTTTTGAAAGATGGAAATCCTGAATGATTNAGAGTCAGACACAGCTGAGGGACTGAACTGAACTAGAGTGTTAGATTTCAAACTTAAAAGTTATTGCATAGAGTAACTGATAAACCACCACTTCCTCTACAGTCTTAAAACAACCTAACCACAACAAAGGATTTCCCACTATTGTTTTGCCTTGATTCTGCCATATCCTTCCCCAAGCAAGTATTATTTTGCATGACTCCAGTTTCAATAAAAGAGCAGTGTTGCTGTGTAAATGAGAGAACACACGAGTGCCTCCCTGAGTCTGTCCATCTTCCATCATCACGAAGAGTGTGGAATTCCCACCCCTCAAGTACCATCTAAGCCATCTGTTGTAGGTTTACCCGAATTTCACAGCTTGTCTTGATGGAGGAGGCTAGAAATCTTTTCAGCAGGATGAGCTGCCTGGGTTTTAATTAAGGCTCCATCAGATATAATTTAAATCAGCTATCACAAGTAGCAGCCCAGGCCTGCTTCCAAGAGTGCGAAGAGCTGGCGGGTAGTGACAAGAGAGCCTATTTTACCTCCAGGGTGTTGGAGCTTACGCTTTTCACTAAAGATCAAGGGGTCCTTTGCATTAAATCACTCAATAAGTGAGAGTCGCTCAGCCGTGTCTGACTCTTTGCTACCTCATGGACTGTACAGTCCATGGGATTCTCCAGGCCAGAATCCTGGAGTGGGCAGCCTTTCCCTTCTCCAGGGCATCTTCCCTACCCAGGGATTGAACCCAAGTCTCCCACATTGCAGGAGGATTCTTTACCAGCTGAGCTATCAGGGAAGCCCAAGAATACTGAAGTGGGTAGCCTGTCCCTTCTCCAGCAGATCTTCCTGACCCAGGGATCGAACCGGGGTCTCCTGAATTGCACGCAGATTCTTTACCAGCTGAGCTATCAGGGAAGCCCAAGGCAATGTCCAAACGCTCACAGCTGTCGCCCAACGTCTGATTCTTGGTTCAGTCACAACCCTCTCTCTCGTCAGGGCGTCTCAAGAACTGGGAGCGACGGTGATGAATGGCGAGGTGTGAGGATCTTGAAAATAATTTTCCACGGTCAGTTTCATGGTGCAAAGTGCCTATTGAATATCTGACTAGGTGGAAAAGGCCTTTTCTAAATGAAAACCCAAGGGTTTGTCACACGTACCCTCGATCATGGAGAACGGTCTAAATCCACTCTGCGTGGCCAGGGATCACGTCACTCCCCCGGCCCCCGCTCTGCATGTGATAAAGTAAGAAAGCGGTGAACAGACAGGACCACAGCTCGCAGAGAACTCCGCATGGTAGCATTTTGGGAGAGAGAGAGCCGTGAGCCACCTCACTGGGCCAAGACTAGCCAGGGGGTATCCCAGCATGATCACGCGTGTTGGTCTGAGAAGGTGACTGACTTTTCTTGTGGCACTTGCCTTCTCTTCCATGAAGCTTGGCTTCTGGAGCTGAGTGTGTGACAGAAAAATAATAACCACACACACACACACACACACACACACACACACACGCACACACACACATGTATCACATATTCAGTCCAATGCAAGGGCATCTTCCGGGACTGAGAAGATGGGTTTCTGTTTAACTCAACTTCTCACTGTCATTTCAGGGCCTCAGCCTTCTCCCGGGAGACGGATGGACCAGAATTCATTTTGAATGATTAAGGTGTGTTTTTTGAAAAATGTCTTCATCATTTAAAATACCGCCCAGCTCAGGATTTAAGACTGTTCAAACGCCTTCCCTTCATACCTAATTGGCTTCGTTTTATTTTATTTTTTAATGAAACAATAAAATACACTTCGCACGACTATTTCTTGTTTATTTTTCAGTTCTCAAGTAGCGTGGGATGGTTAGGCTATCTTATCATTTAAGTCTGCTACAAAGCATTCTGCAAGTCCACACACTCTATTGATGAGATTTCCAGATGAACCAGAACCTTTAAGAAGTCAATTGAAAACAGAAGCTCATTTGAAATAATGGACATAAAGGGAGAATTTGCAAATAACACAGGACCCCAGCTAATGTCACGCGACTTGAGGTGCACAGTCTCAGCTCTCTCCCACTTACTGTATGGAATTCATTCATTCATTGAGCAGATGCAAATTAACTGGTCCTCAGAGAAGGCAAAGGCACCCCACTCCAGTACTCTTGCCTGGAAAATCCCATGGACAGAGGAGCCTGGTGGACTGCAGTCCATGGGGTCGCAAAGAGTCGGACACGACTGAGCGACTTCACTTTCACTTTTCACTTTCATGCATTGGAGAAGGAAATGGCAACCCACTCAAGTGTTCTTGCCTGGAATCCCAGGCCGTCTATGGGGTCGCGCAGAGTCGGACACGACTGAAGCGACTTAGCAGCAGCAGCAGCAGGTATTTATAAGCTTCCCAGGTAGCACTAGTGGTAAAGAATCTGCCCACCAATGCGGGAGGTGCCAGCTAGTTCAATCCCTGGGTCGGGAAGATCCCCTAGATAAGGAAATGATAACCCACTTCAGTGTTCTTGCCTGGGAAATCCCGTGGACAGAGGAGCGTGGCAGGGTACAGTCCATGGGGTCGCAAAGAGTTGGACACGACTGAGCAAAGACGCTTTCCCCTCTTAGCCACCAGAGAAGCCAGACAACACGAGAACAACGTATTTAAGCTTCTGTGTCATAAACATCTTTGGCACAAGCCTCTGGGCTGCAGACATCTTTGCCGCAAACATCTTGACCACGTGACTCATTGGCCGTGAGGCAATTCTGCTGTAAGCTGACAGCTGGCTTCATCTCCACACGGGCAGGCACATCCATGTTCATATCACATCATCTGAAAGAAGGCCCAGAGCCGAAGCCAGGTCTCCCGCGGAACCCCAGAACATCTGTTGAGAGACATGTCGATAAACCAAGACCACGCAACAGGGCAGAGCCTTGCAGAGCAGTGCAGAGCTCAAGCACCAGTCTGCAAGCCTCGTGCCCATAAACTATGCTCAGTCGTGCGACCCAATGGACTGTAGCCTGCAGGGTTGCTCTGTCCCTGGGATTCTCCAGACAAGGACACTGGAGTGCGTTGCCATGCCCTCCTTCAGGGGACCTTCCCCACCCAGGGATCGAATCTCCGTATCCCGTATTTGCAGGGGGATTCTTTACCATCTGAGCGACCTGGGTAGCACTGACACCTCTTATAATAAAGGAAGGAATTTTTAGCAAAAAAAAAAAAAAAATTGATGCCCATCATAGAGATGAGTCAATAGGCAGAAAAATTATATGGGTGAATGAAGGACCCGGAAGACCAGTGCGTACCTCCAACCCAGAAAATAAAATCCATTGTTTGTGCAATAGCCACAAGTCTACGCACATTTCAGCTCTGTTCAAATATTTTGAATTTTGCCATAAAGTCTTTGTAATTTTGTTATCCGTACAAAGTTAACCAGCAACAGAGCAGAACCCGTTGCTGCAGAACAGGACTTTGCTTGTTGGGTTTCGATCTGCCTGAGACACGGCTTGCTTGCAGCTGACCGGTCTGTCCAGACGCTGGGCCTCAACTTTCTCTAGACACCGGGCCCTTCTCAGGAGTCAGAGACTCTCTGCACAACATCTGGAGTCGTGTGGGCCACGACGCCAGGCTCAGCGGTCTCCTTCAGAGCTCATGTAAATAAACTCCACATCCTATCACTGACACTCTATGATTTAACACAGCACATGCAAGTCTCTGTAAGGGACAGCTTTCAAGCTGAAGTGGTTAAAAGGATGCCCACACGCACAGCTGCTCCTCAGGAACCTGGGAATGTAGCATCTCGCAGGCACACGGGGGTGTGTTGGTTCAGTCCCGACACTCTGCTCCCCCGAGATGCTCTGTTTATGATACTTCCGTCGTCGTTTGAGTTATAAATAAATATGCCCTGATCCAGGGGCTCTCTGAGTGTTCCCAGCTCAGGGTGTCTACAAAGCTATTCCCGGGTGAATGGGAAGAAATGGTAGCATTTCCATTTTGTATCTAACGAGTAGGTTCTAAGTGGAGCTTAGAAGATGAAAAAAGTGTTAGCCACCCCAGTGATTGAACCCAAGTCGCCTGCATGTATGGATGTGAGAGGTGGACCAAAAAGAAAGCTGAGCGCTAAAGAATTGATGCCTTTGAACTGTGGTGTTGGAGAAGACTCTTGAGAGTCCCTCGGACTGCAAGGAGATCCAACCAGTCCATTGTGAAGGAGATCAGCCCTGGAATTTCTTTGGAAGGAATGATGCTGAGGCTGAGGTACTTTGGCCACCTCATGCGAAGAGTTGACTCACTGGAAAAGACTCTGATGCTGGAAGGGATTTGGGGGCAGGAGGAGAAGGGGACGACCGAGGATGAGACGGTTGGATGGCATCACCGACTCAATGGACTTGAGTGCTGAGCAAGCTCTGGGAGTTGGTGAAGGACGAGGAGGCCTGGCGTGCTGCAGTTCATGGGGTCACAAAGAGTCGGACACGACTGAGCAGTTGGACTGGACTGAACTGCGTTCCTGCATTGCAGGCAGATTTAACCACCTGAACCACCAGGTAAGTGGAGCTTACGGTCAGTTTAAATCCAGATTATGCATCCAAGGTCCTGAAGTTCCACAGATGATCTGGGGACATCCCTGTGTCAGGGACGGCAGTGTGGCTCATTTGTCTTCATTTCCAGCCCTTTGCCAGCTACAGATGCCCAGATGAGAGACTTCAGTGATGATGCTACCTGCTGTTAGTGAAGCCAGCCCTCACGAAATGCATGAGGGCCCTAAAGACTGCTGCGGAGACGGCAGGACTGGCCTTGATTAGCAAAGAACACCAAGCTGAAGCCAACCACGGAAAAGTGCAGCTGCAGACACGATGCCCCGCTCAGCTCAGCGCACTCTCAAATTAAAAGCAAAGGCTCTAATGAAGTCTGACAAAATCTGAGCCCCCCCTCTGGATGAGACTCTGCATGTTCAAGAAGGCTACTTAAAAGCTTCATCTGCATGCACAGTGGTGAATTGTTCTCCTCATGAAGGTACACGGCGTCCGGAGAGGAGGGCATGGGCTGACGTGTATTGTCATTCAGCTGCTCCGTCGTGTCTGACTCTTTGCAACCCCGTGAATCGCAGCACGTCAGGCTTGCCTGTCCATCACCAATTCCCGCAGTTCACTCAAACTCATGTCTATCTAGTCAGTGATGCCATCCAACCATCTCATCCTCTGTCGTCCCCTTCTCTTCCCTTCTTCAATCTTTCCCAGCATCAGGGTCTTTTCAAATGAGTCCGTTCTTCACATCAGGTGGCCAAAGGATTGGCGTTTCAACTTCAGCATCAGTCCTTGCAATGAACATCCAGGACTGGTCTCCTTTAGGATGGACTGGTTGGATCTCCTTGCAGTCCAAGGGCCTCTCAAGAGTCTTCTCCAACACCACAGTTCAAAAGCATCCATTCTTCGGCACTCAGCCTTCTTTATGGTCCAGCTCTCACATCCATACATGACCACTGGAAAAACCATAGCTTTGGCTAGATGAACCTTTGTTGGCAAAGTAACGTCTCTGCTTTTTAATATGCTGTCTAGGTTGGTCATAGCTTTTCTTCCAAGGAGCAAGCGTCTTTTAATTTCACGGGTGCAGTCACCATCTGCAGTGATTCTGGAGCCCAAGAAAATAAAGTCTGTCCGTTTCCATTGTTTCCTCATCTATTTGCCATAAAGTGATGTACATTATATCCGATGTGTATATACATTATTTAAAAAAAGAACAACAGATAAATTCCTGGGGCTTTTCTTGCTTCTCCATGGTGGCATGTGGGCATGCAAGTTTGGAGAACGTGACTTCCCTGGTGGTCTGGTAGCTAAGACTCCAGGCTTCCAATGTTGTGGGCCTGGGTTTGATCTCTAGTCAGGGGTTTAGATCCCACACGCTGCATCTAAAGATCACTCATGCCACAGCAAAGTCCCGATGCAGCCAAATAAATAAACAAATAAAAGAAAGGACCTAAAAATTTTAAGTTTGGAGAACACCGCTCTAACCATTTCCTGAGATCTCTAGGATGCATGTCACGATTAGTTGTCATTTTCTTAATTTCAAAACTGTCTTTGATTTTGGGTCGAACCCTAGGAAAGTAATGGTCTGGAAGCATTTTCAGTCTGCCAAAACACCAGTTCAGATTAATAAACACCATGCCAGTGTCAAGGTCGATGATTATTTGAAGGTCTTCTTTACAGAGTCCCTGAGCTTGGGTTTGGGTATACAGAGGTTAACAGAATACCCTGTCCTCATCCTCACAGACGCTTGACTGTCCTCAGGAAGATATGCAATAAAGATCATGACTTTCTACCATCACCACCTGTCACAATGCATCAGGAGGAAGTGGATCAAATACTCCCACTCTGGCGGTGGGGATTTTTGCATCTAAGGAGGAACAGTTTGAGGCAGGGGAAGACTTTAGCATGTTCAGTACCTACTAGAGCAAGGCTGCCTCCAATTTTAACTGTAGAAGAGTGTCATCAAAATAAACTCACTCACCAGGCCTCCTCTCCTGCCACACAGCGTAAAACTGGAGAGGGATGATGACACAGACGCTCGATGTTTAGGTCAGCCTGGAGGCCAGTTCCACTGCATCATCTGTTTTTGTAGATGAAGTTTTACTATAACATAACATGGTCGTACCCACTTGATTGGTAGACGAAGAGTATCCTTATAGGTGCGGTACCCGAGGCATGCGAATTAAACTGATAAAAGCTAGCTTAACAGTAGAAAGATTCATGTATGCAGATGGAGGCCTTCACAGAAAAGGAACGGACACAAAAAGGAGTGAAACTTTGGGGCTTAATGCTCCATTTTGACAAAAGGGTGATAAATTATGGCAAGTGAGTAGGAAATATGCTGACGAAAGTCACAGAATGTGAAGGCTATTCTTAGCAAGGGCTGTTAGCGCAGACTTATCTCGGTATCTGATCTCCAGTGATGAGAGTCATTCTCCTCTTCGTGGACCAAGAAAGGCACATCTCTCACAAGAAATCGGGTCCCTGTCAGTTTCCATATTCTCTGTATTGCTTTCACGCTTCATCACAAGTAGCTAAGACAGAGCTCAGATTTAGCCTTTGCTAAATCCCTCGTCGCTCAGTCATGTCTGACTCTCTATGACACCGTGGCCTGTAGCCCACCAGGCTCCTCTGTCCATGGGATGCTCCAGGCAAGAGTACTGGAGTGCGTTGCCATTCCCTTCTCAAGGAGATCTTCCCAACCCAGGGATCGAACTCGGGTCTTCTGCAGTAGTGGGTGGGTTTTTTTTTTTAATCTTCTGAGCCACCAGGGAAGCCTTTCAGATAGCCTACAAATAACACAAAATGTCAACTCTCTGGCCCTGCCCTGAAAAAAGACTCGCCAGCTCCTATATATATGTCAGAGTACATTGCAGGGGGAAAAAAAAATAAAAATAAAGGCAGATGGATTACAAGTAAGGTGCTGATCCAAAACAGAACAAATTGAGCTCGATAAAACATACATTGACACTTTCCTTGAAGTTTTCTCTCACCTTTCTAGGAATGTACAAAATGACTTTTCATAATGCATAAATGATCATGTAACATTTTCCAAGATGTGAAGATCCTAACATCTTTCTGTTGTTAAAAAAGAGAAAAAAATTAATTAAAAAAAAAAAAATAACAAGAGTGTCTTGGCCTTCCCGTAAAGCAGAGAAACAAACAGGCATACGGTGCATGTTAATTATTTCTATCAGGCGTCTCTGGTCATCACCATCTAACTGTAAAATGAACAGCTCTTCCAAAATACCTATGCAAATATGAACTCATTCTCCTGATGTAATCTGCATTACGCTGAATCATTTCCCAGAATAAATTCAAAGGGTATTTCTCATTGCAGTTGTTCTAGAAATAGGTCTTTATATACACAAGCGGGTCTTTTATTCATTTATACAAAAATTTTTCAACAGGCTGGTAATTGAAGTTCTGAAGGCAATGGTTTCAAGTCTTGGGTAGCCTGCCTTGATTATGGAGGAACTTGTTTACTTTGTAAGGAAGAGTAGGAAAACATAACCTTTATTTTTTCAGAGAAATTCTCAAAAGCATGATGGAAATACAGATATAAACCATTTTCCTCTCAACTCCAATAGGTATTCCTGACCCTAGAAATTCTTCTAACTGGCAGGCTTCTTCCGTGCATAAGCTTTATTCCTTACCTTTATTTTTGAAGGGATGGGGTTAGACCTTCTTAACTCATTACAAAGGCTTTCTCACATGTGAGCAATTACTAACTCAAGGGCTCCAGCTCCAAAATCACTGCAGACGGTGACTGCAGCCATGAAACTAAAAGACACTTGCCCCTTGGAAGAAAAGCTATGACCAACCTAGACAGCATATTGAAAAGCAGAGACATTACTTTGCCGACAAAGGTCTGTCTAGTCAAAGCTGTGGTTTTTCCAGTGGTCATGTATGGATGTGAGAGTTGGACCATAAAGAATGTTGAGTGCCAAAGAATGGATGCTTTTGAACTGTAGTGTTGGATAAGATTCCTGAGAGTCCCTTGGACTGCAAGGAGATCCAACCAGTCCATCCTAAAGGAGATCAGTCCTGGGTGTTCACTGGAAGGACTGATGTTGAAACTGAAACTCC
>SJYV01031063.1:0-11245 GCA_006410875.1 Neotragus pygmaeus | reverse complement strand
ATGATGCTAAAGCTGAATTTCCAGTACTTTGGCCACCTCATGCGAAGAGTTGACTCATTGGAAAAGACTTTGATTCTGGGAGCGATTGGGGGCGGGAGGAGAAGGGGACGACTGAGGATGAGATGGCTGGATGGCATGACGAACTCGATGGACATAAGTCTGAGTGAACTCCGAGAGATGGTAATGAACAAGGAGTCCTGGCGTGCTGTGATTCATGGGGTTGCAAATAGTCGGACATGACTGAGCAACTGGACTGAACTGAACTTGCATGAGATGTTCCCTTGGTGTCTCTAATTTTCTTGCAGAGTTCTCTAGTCTTTCCATTCTATTGTTTTCCTCTATTTCTTTTCATTAGTCACTGAGGAAGGCTCTCTTGTCTCTCCTTGTTATTCTTTGGAACTCTGTTTTCAGATGCTTATATCTTTTCGTTTCTCCTTTGCTTTTCGCCTCTGTTCTTTTCAGTTATTTGTAAGGCCTCCTCAGACAGCCATTTTGCTGTTTTGCATTCATTTTTCTTGTGAATGGTCTGGATTCTTGTCTCCTGTACAGTGTTATGAATATCTGTCCACAGTTCATCAGGCTTCTGTCTATCATATCTAGTCCCTTTTTGTACTAGAATTCCTTATTGTCCAACTGAGACTTAATTTGAATAAAGTGGAGAAAACCACAACATCTCTTAGAATTTTGAATTGCTCAAATGATATTCCATCATCTCCACTATCTTTGTTTGTAGTAATATTCCCTAAGACACACTTAACTTCACACTCCAGGATTGTCTGGCTCTAGATGAGTGACCACATAATCATGGTAATCCAGGTCATTAAGACCTTTTTATATTAAGAAGCAGAGGCATTGCCAACAAAGGTCCATCTAGTTAAGGCTATGTTTTTTTCCAGTAGTTATGTATATATGTGAGAGTTGGACTATAAAGAAAGCTGAATGCCAAAGAATTGATGCTTTTGAACTATGGTGTTGGAGAAGACTTGAGAGTCCCTTGGACTGCAAGGAGATTCAACCAGTCCATCCTAAAGAAAATCAGTCCTGAATATTTATTGGACGGACTGATGTTGAAGCTGAAACTCCAATACTTTGATCACCTGATGTGAAGAACTTAATCATTTGAAAAGACCCTGATGCTGGGAAATATTGAAGGTGGGAAGAAAAGGGGACAACAGTGGATAAGATAGCTGGATGGCATCACTGTATCAATGGACATGTGGTTGAGTAAACTTACCAAGTTGGTGATGGGCAGGAAGGTGTGGCATGCTGAAGTGAACTAAACTGAAGATTTTTTAATATATTTCTTCTGTGTATTCTTGCACCTTTTCATAATCTCTTCTGCTTATATTAGGTCCTTGCTGTTTCTATCCTTTATTGTGCCAATCTTTGCATGAAACAATCCTTTGATATCTACAATATTTTTGAAAAGGTCTCTAGTATTCCCCCATCTATTGCTTTCATCTTTTTTATTGGATTGTTCACTTAAGAAGGCTTTCCTACCTCCTTGGTTCTTAATATTGTATAGGAGGCAGTGATCAAAATCATTCCAAAGGAAAACAAATCTAAAAAGGCAAAGTGGTTTTCTGAATAAAACATAGCTGATAAAAGAAAAGAAGCAAAAAGCAATGGAGAAAAAGAAAGATATTTCTAACTAAATGCTGATTTCTAGAGAACAACAAGGAGATATAAGACAATCTATAGTGAGAATTATGTTTAAAAAATAAGGGGTTTAGGAGAGGACTCAAACTAATAAAATTAGAAGTGAAGAGGGAAAAGGTATAGTGAACACCACAGAAATATAAAGGATGATAGAGACTACCATAAGCAAGTGTATGTCTAAAAAATGATAATTTGGAAGACATGTACTAATTCTTAGAATAATACAATCTTCTAAGACTGAACCGGGAAGAAATAGAAAATATCAACAGACTAATAAAATGCAATGAAATGAAATAACAATTAAAAATCTTCCAAAAAGAGATTTGGAAACAATGGCTTTGTAGACAAATTCTATCAAACATCTTGAGAAGTTAACACCTATCTTTCTCAAACTACTCCAAATCATTGCAGAGGTTAGAACTCTCCCAAACTCGTTCAAATTCACCATCACCCTGATACCACAACCAGACAAAGATATCACACAGAAAAAAAATTAGAGATCAATATCATTGATGAACAGAAACACAAAATTCCTCACATAATACAAGCAAATCGAATCCAATGACACATGGAAAGAATCATACACCATGATGGCGATTTATCCTAGGGATGTAAGAATTCTTCAATATATGGAAATCAATCAGTGTGATACATTATATAACAAATTGAATAATAAAAATATTATTGAATTAGACAGGACTGTGATCCATGTAATCAGTTTGGTTAATTTTGTGTGATTGTGATTTTCAATCTGTTAAGATTAGGTAACCCTGGGTTTTAAAAAAGGGGTCTCCTTATATGATGTTGGAAACNAAATTGAATAATAAAAATATTATTGAATTAGACAGGACTGTGATCCATGTAATCAGTTTGGTTAATTTTGTGTGATTGTGATTTTCAATCTGTTAAGATTAGGTAACCCTGGGTTTTAAAAAAGGGGTCTCCTTATATGATGTTGGAAACTTACTGCTCTAATGTGGCTGGTGGTACGCTCAGATCCTGTAAAACGAATGCAGTGGTATCTAAAAAAAAAAAAAGTATCATTTCAATAAATGCAGAAAATCTTTTGAAAAAATTTAAACTATCTCAGCATAATAAAGCCATATAAAACAAACCCACAGAAAACATTATTGTTAATGGTGAAAAACTGAAAGCATTTCCTCTAAAATCAGGAAGAAAAGAAGAATGTAAAATATGCCCACAATTATTCAATACAGTCTTGGAAGTCCTATCTAGGACAGTCAGAGAAGAAAAAGAAATGTAATATATTCAAGTTGGAAAAGAAGAAGCTGCTAACTACAAATTGACACTTTCCTGTCAACTACAAATTTGCACTAGAAAAGAGTATTTTCCAGGACTGAACAGCAATAACTGGATTTTGTCATTTGCCTCTGCAAAGGCTGAACCCTATGTTGCTGAAGCTGCTGACCTTCATCACCCCTGAGGAAATTCAGGGTGGTTTGAGGCACTCTGTGCTCTGGGGAGGAATCTGATATAACAGGTCTTTAGATATTGTGATGGAGAAGGCAATGGCACCCTGCTCCAGTATTCTTGCCTAGAAAATCCCATGAACGGAGGAGCCTGGTAGGCTGCAGTCCNATTTACACTAATTATATACTCATATGTAATTATGCTAATTATGTAAATACATGACATTTGATAAAATATGACTTTGAAATTCACTCAATAAAAGCAGAATGAACTGGCTGGTAGAACCATGTGCCAATAATGAAGGAAACAAAATGAAATGTCTTGCATAAATAATCTCTATACTCTATTTTTTCTCTAAAACTTCTAATTATAAAATTTAAAAATACAGCACAGAGCCATAGGCAATAGATTTAAAGTTGAGATCCTTTTTTGTTTGTTTGTTTAAGAAGATTTTCTCTTTTTCTCACAGCTTCAGGTTGGAGATTTCCTGAAAACAATGATTGTGATTAATTATTTTAAATAAACTTATATGTAAATATAAATGAGAATGTGAGCCAATTGTTAGTCTAAAGGAGTAGCAATGACTAGACCGTTATACTTCAACATCTGAAAAGACAGAAAGGACTTCTCACACTTCAATCTTTCCCTAATACCTTGTTCATCCATTCACTTTGTCTCCATGCAAAGGGAGGAGGAACAGGATATAAACAATTGTTGGAAAACATATTTATATGTTATCCAGGTTTCTGAATAATATCCCTGCCATTTTTTTCAAAATTTAGAGATTAAAACAATGATGAAGATGAGGAAAAGTCATTGATTCTATTACAGATAGCTCAGTATATTCAGAACCTTTCTCTGTTCCCAGAGTTGTTATTCTCTGAGTATACTGGCAGTGAAGAAACTTCATCAGAAACTAAGTTCAGAGTTGTGGTCATTCAGGGTAGGGACAAACATTTTAGGCCCTTGTACTATAGTCTGATGTCATTTTATTTGACCAACCATTAATCAGCATTTAATATGTGAAAAGTAAAAGCTCTCCCATCAAAGATCTTCCAGGATAATACTGATGGAAACAAACAAACAACAACAACAACAACAAAAACAAAAACAGCTACAATTATAAGAATAAATAGCTCAGTCAGTCAGTTCAGTCACTCAGTCATGTCCAACTCTTTGCGATTCCATGAATCTCAGCACGCCAGGCCTTCCTGTTCATTACCAACTCCCAGAGTTTACTCAAACTCACGTCCATCAAGTTGGTGATCCCATCCAGCCATCTCATCCTCTGTCATCCCCTTCTCCTCCTGCCCCCAATCCCTCCTTAAATTGCTCAGATCAAGACAAATTGGGAAAGTAGCATTAACATATATGCAGTTTCATGGCAGTCCAGTGGTAAAGAATTTGCCTGCTAATGCAGAGGACATGCAGAGACAAAGGGTTTGATCCTTGGTCTGGGAAGATCCTTTGGGCTTCCTGGTGTCTCAGACAGTAAAGAATCTGACTGCAGTGCAAGAGACCCAGGGTCAATCCTTGGGTCAGGAAGATCCCCTGGAGAAGGGAATGGCTACCTACCCACTCCAGTATTCTTGCCTGGAGAATTCCATGGAGAATCCAGAGATGCCTAGTGGGCTACAGTCCACAGGGTCTCAAAGAGTCAGACAACACTGAGCAACTAACACAACTAATGTGTAAAACGGATAGCTAGTGGGAAGCTGCTGTATAACACAGGGAGCTCAACTTGGTCCTCTGTGATGACCTAGAGGGTGGGATGCAGGTCTGGGAGGAAGGTGCAAAAGAGAGGGGATATATGTATACATATAGCTGATTCACAGAAACTATCACAGCATTGTAAAGCAATTATACTTCAATAAAAAAATACAGAAAATATTTTTTTAATGTTTCTAAACTTTTTTTTTGTCTAAGCCACCAAAACAATGCAACACATTCAGTTCAGTTCAGTTCAGTCATTCAGTCGTGTCCGACTCTTTGCGACCCCAGGAACCGCAGCAGGCCAGGACTCCCTGTCCATCACCAACTCCTAGAGTTCACCCAAACTCATGTCCATCGAGTCGGTGATGCCATCCAGNCAAACCCATTTACCATTGCAATAAAATAAATAAACCTATTAAGGAAGCAAAAGAGCTGTACTGAGAAAAAAATATAAGCTATTGATAAAATTTGAAATCAAAGACAATATCAACAGATGGAGGGATATACCGTGCTCTTGGATTATATTATCAATATTGTGAAAATAACTATCCCATCCAATGCAATCCCTATCAAATTAACAATGGTTTGTTTCACAGAATTAGAACAACAACAAAAATTCCTGTTTATCTGGAAACAAAGTATCCTGAATATCCAAAGCAATCTTTAGAAAGAAAAACTGAGCTGTAAGAATAAAATTTCTTGACTTCTGACATACTACAATGCTACAATCATGAAGACAGTATGGTACTGGCTGAAAAACAAATGTAGGTCGATGGGACAAGATAGAATTACCAGAGATAAACCCACACACTATGGTCACTTAATAAAGGACAAAAGAGGCAAGAATTTACAATGGAGAAAAAACAAGTCTCTTCAATAAGTGGTGCTGGAAAATTGGACAGCTACATTTAAAACAATGAAATTACAGAACCACCTAACAACATACACAAAAATAAATTTATAATGCACTGTAAACCTGAATGTAATATCAGACACTAAAATTCTTAGAGAAAAACATAGGCAGAATCTTCTTTGCAACAAATTACAGAAAGATATTTTTGAACCACCTCCTAAAGTAATGAAAAAACAAACAAACAAACAAACAAATTAAACTTAAAAAATTTCCTTTTGCCCAGTAATGGAAGCAATAAAATGACCCTCAGAATGGGAGAAAATATTTGCAAATGAAATAGCTGACAAATAATNTTTGCAACAAATTACAGAAAGATATTTTTGAACCACCTCCTAAAGTAATGAAAAAACAAACAAACAAACAAACAAATTAAACTTAAAAAATTTCCTTTTGCCCAGTAATGGAAGCAATAAAATGACCCTCAGAATGGGAGAAAATATTTGCAAATGAAATAGCTGACAAATAATTAATTTGCAAAATATACAAAAAGCTTATGCAGCTCAATTAAAAAAAAAACGTGTACCCCAATATTCATTGCAGCATGATTCATAATAGCCAATACAGAGAAGTCACTTAAATATCCACCAACAGGAGAATCAACAAAAATATGGCACATATATACAATGGAATATTACTCAGCCATAAAAAGGAAGAAGTTGGGCCATTTGCAGAGATGTGGATGGACCTAGAAAATATCATACAGAGTGAAGCAATTCATAAACAGACAACAAATGTATGATAGTAATACATATATGTGGAGTCTAGAAAAATGGTATAAATGATATTATCTGCAAAGCAGAAATAGAGATACAAATTTACAGAACAAAATATATGGATATAAAGGAGATAGGAAGTTGAGGCAATTGGGAAATTGGTTTTGACACATAGAAATTATTAATACCATGTATAAAATAGATAAATAATAACATACTGTATAGCACAAGGAACTCTACTTAATACATTGTGGAGATTTGAATGGGAAAGAAAGTGAAAGTCTCCTAGTCGTGTCTGACACTTTACAGCTCCATGGACTGTACAGTTCATGGAATTCTCTAGGCCAGAATGCTGGAATTGGGGAGCTGTTTCACTGGAGATCTTCCCAACCCAGGGGTCGAACCCAGGTCTCTCACTTTGCAGGCAGATTCTTCACCATCTGAGCCAACAGGGAAACCATGACCTGAATGGGAAGCAAGTACAAAATAGAAGGAATAAATGTATATGTATGGTCTATTCATTTTGCTGTTGAGTAGAAACTAACACATCATTGTAACTATACTTCAATAAAAATTAATTTTAAAAAGCTGGTGAATCTGAGATAAACGTGCAGAATATTATTTTTTCATGCACATGTATTGATAAAGCAAAAAAATTTAGTTGAAAACAATTTTTTCTTGAATAGAAATTTACAAATGGGAGCCTAATTAATAAATTTCACTTTTATTCTTCTGAATTTTTCGATGCTATCTTGAACTATTTTTACTTCAGAAGATCTTTCACTTTCTTTGCAACTGACACTCAACTATGTGTGTTTTGTGCATTTTTAATAGTAGGAAGCAACGTATTAAAATTTTATAAAAATTGCAGGTAAAAGGGCATTCCCATAAGAGCAACAAGTAAAATGTAGCTTTTTTTCATCATCTTTTTGGAGACTCAAAAGTGCACTGAGATTGCTTTAAAAATATGAGATTATATGTTTTCTGATAGTTGCTTTAACTACTGACGATTAAGATAGTAAATCAGCGTGAGAGGTAGCTAATGGTTTTCAAAACAAAACAAACAAGAAAAAATTGTATGGTAATTCACAAAGAGAAATTTACTTTTAGAAATCTGTGCTAAGGAAATATGCATGTGTTCACAATTAAGAGTAAAAATAATTATGGTGGCAATTATTGGGGAAAACTGGAAGCACCTTATGTCAAAGCATNAACAAACAAGAAAAAATTGTATGGTAATTCACAAAGAGAAATTTACTTTTAGAAATCTGTGCTAAGGAAATATGCATGTGTTCACAATTAAGAGTAAAAATAATTATGGTGGCAATTATTGGGGAAAATTGGAAGCACCTTATGTCAAAGCATAGAGACTAGTTTAACAAAGTATATTATATGCAATCTATTAAATCCCATTCCCTTTCACAAGAGAAATAGGGTTGAAAATGTTTAATTATGTGAGAAATGGGAATCATTAAGTGAAAAAAAAAAGTTTCAAGTGATTTGAATGCAAAGATCAAACATGGAGGCTCTTGATGAACGTGATAGAGGAGAGTGAAAAAGCTGGCTTAAAACGCAACATTCAAAAAACTAAGATGATTGCATCTGGTCCCAGTTCAGTTCACTTCAGTTCATTCACTCAGTCATGTTCGACTCTGTGACCCCATGAATCGCAGCCTGCCAGGCCTCCCTGTCCATCACCAACGTCCCGAGTTAACTCAGACTCACGTCCATCGAGTCAGTGATGCCATCCAGCCATCTCATCCTCTGTCGTCCCCTTCTCCTTCTGTCCCCAATCCCTCCCAGCATCAGAGTCTTTTCCAATGAGTCAACACTTTGCATGAGGTGGCCAAAGTACTGGAGTTTCAGCTTTTGCATCATTCCTTCCAAAGATATCCCAGGGCTGATCTCCTTCAGAATGGACTGGTTGGATATCCTTGCAGTCCAAGGGACTCTCAAGAGTCTTCTCCAATACCACAGTTCAAAAGCCTGAATTCTTTGGTGCTTAGCCTTCTTCACAGTCCAACTCTCAAATCCATACATGACTACTGGAAAAACCATAGCCTTGACTAGATGGACCTTAGTTGGCAAAGTAATGTCTCTGTTTTTGAATATGCTATCTAGGTTGGTCATAAGTTTTCTTCCACGGAGTAAGCATCTTTTAATTTCCTACTTCATGGTAAATAGATGGGGACACAATGTAAATAGTGAGAAACTTTATTTTTCTGGGCTTGAAAATTACTGTGGATGCTGACTGCAGCCAAGAAATTCAAAGATGCTTGTTCCATGGGGGGAAAAAAAAAAAAAAAAAACAATGACAAACATAGACAATGTGTTAAAAAGTGAAGATATTTATTTTCTGGCAAAGATCCGTATAGTCAAAACTATTGTTTGTGCAGTAGTCATGCATGGATGTGAGTGTTTGACCATAAAGAAGGCTGAACACTGAAGAAATGATGCTTTTGAACTGTAATGTTGGGGAAGACTCTTGAGAGTCCCTTGGACAGCAAGGAGATGAAACCAGTCAATCTTAAAGGAAATCAACCCTGAATATTCATTGGAAGGACTCATGCTGAAGCTTCAATAATCTGGCCATCTGATGAGAAGTACTGACTCATTGGAAAAGACTCTGATGTTGGGAAAGAGCGAAGGAAGGAGAAGGGGAAGACACAGGATCAGATTGTTGGATGACATCACCAACCTAAAGGACATGAGTTTGAGCAAACTCCAGGAGATGATGAAGGATAGGGAAACTTGGCATGCTTCATCCATGGGGTCACAAAGAGTGAGACTAGACTGAGTGAGGGGACAACAATAACAATTACACATTCCAAACACATATATACATACATATGTCATGTTGTAAAATGTTAATGAGTCTTTATCTAAATAAAGCAAAAAAAAGTTAAAAAATAAAAATAAAGAAGATAGATTGAACCAGTTTACTTTCCCCAATTGTCTTTATCTGGTGTTCCCTGAGTGACCACAGAGACTGCCACAAACCAGATAAGACTAAATGTACAGTGAAATCCAGAGAAGAAGTATCTACACTCCTTGTCTTTATAATTCTGCAGTCTTGGACACATGACTTTCTAGACAGCCTTCCTAAATTGAACATCAACAGATATAAATCAGAGCATTTACTTAAGGGTGATAAATACGAAGAATAGGGAGCAATGTGATCTGATTAGACTTTGGAGAAAAAGAATATTTATCTCAAATTGCTTGATGAATATCATGCTTTCTCTTCTATTTCAGACATAAAATACATATTACCTTTTCTAAACTATGACTGAATACTTTTTCTCTGTATATTCTTGCTCCTTTGGAATAAGCACTAACAATGGGGTGAAAATTTAAATTAATATTGTGAAATTGGGAAGAATTGTGTCCTTTTCTGAGACAACAAAATTTCTAGAATAAATTCAAAAAAATAATCTTTGAGAATGATTAGCTCTGTGATAGGTTCCTGTAGTGTGTGTCACTCTTAGAAAATAACCTCCCCTCCAAAAAAAAATTACTGCTAATAAAATTTTGTGTTCTATGTCAAATACTCCTATTTTATTGTTACTTTTTTTNATTAGCTCTGTGATAGGTTCCTGTAGTGTGTGTCACTCTTAGAAAATAACCTCCCCTCCAAAAAAAAATTACTGCTAATAAAATTTTGTGTTCTATGTCAAATACTCCTATTTTATTGTTACTTTTTTTAACAATAAAATTATGTCAAGCAGAGTTACCTTGTATTTCCAACAAATTAATATTCCTGAAATTACTAGCAAAGCAATGCTTGTAAATCCTAGCAAAATAAATATTAGTAAAGTAATGCTCAAAATTCTCCAACCTAGCCTTTAGCAGTACATGAACCGAGAACTTCCAGAACTTCAGGCTTAATTTAGAAAAGGCAGAGGAACCAGAGATCAAATTGCCAATACCTGTTGCATCAGAGAAAAAGCAAGATAATTCTAGAAAAACATCCACTTCAGCCTCATTGACTACACTAGAACTTTTGACTGTGTGGATCACAACAAACCCTGGAAAATTCTTAAAGTGATGGGAATACCAGACCACCTGACCTGCCTCCTGAGAAATCTGTATTCAGGTCAAGAAACAATAGTTAGAACTGGACAAGGAACAATGAACTGGTTTCTTTCTTTCTTTTTTTTTTTTTTTTTTGAACCTCATCACTTATGTTGCCTTTATTTTTTTAAAATTTTATTTTATTTTACTTTACACTACTATATTGGTTTTGCCATACATTGACATGAATCCGTCATGGGTGTACATGAGTTNTTGTTTTTTTTTTTTTTTCTTTCCTTTTTTTTTTTTTTTTTTGAACCTCATCACTTATGTTGCCTTTATTTTTTTATTTTTTTTAATTTTATTTTAGTTTACTTTACACTACTATATTGGTTTTGCCATACATTGACATGAATCCGTCATGGGTGTACATGAGTTCCCAATCCTGAACCCCCCTCCTCGCTCCCTCCCCATATCATCTCTCTGGGTCATCCCAATGCACCAGCCCCAAGCATCCTATATCCTGTATCGAACCTAGACTTGCAATTCGTTTCTTATAAGATAGTATATACGTTTCAATGCAATTCTCCCAAATTCATCCCACCCTCTCCCTCTCCCACAGAGTCCCAAAGTCTGTTCTATACATCTGTGTCTCTTTTGCGGTCTCACAGTGTTGTCATTACCATCTTTCTAAATTCCATACATATGTGTCAGTATACTGTATTGGTGTTCTTTTTTCTTTCTGGCTTACTTCACTCTGTATACTAGGCTCCAGTTTCATCCATCTCATTAGAACTGATTC
>SJYV01031057.1:0-11638 GCA_006410875.1 Neotragus pygmaeus | reverse complement strand
ACTGCAGCATACCAGTCTTCCCTGTCCTTCACTATCTCCTGAAGTTTGCTCAAACTCATGTCCATTGATTCGGTGATGCTATCTAACCATCTCATCCTCTGTTGTCCCCTTCTCCTGCCTTCATTCTTTACCAGCATCAGGGTTTCTCCAATGAGTCAGCTCGTCACATCAGGTGGCGAAAGTATTGGAGCTTCAGCATCAGTCCTTTCCATGAATATTCAGGGTTGATTTCCTTTAGGACTGACTGGTTTGATCTCCTTGCTATCAGGACTCTCAAGAGTCTTCTCCAGCACCACAGTTCCAAAGCATCAATTCTTTGGCTCTCAGCCTTCTTTACGGTCAGCTCTCCCATCTGTTCATGCCTACTGGAAAACTTGGTGTTATTTGATGTTCTTCCTCTGTTGTCTCTTGTGTCCTGTACTTTTGCATTTATTCTTCTATGGTACCCCATGCAAGGCAGCAGACCCTCCATGGTCAGGGCCTTTCCTCATATGCTCTTTCCAAATCCCAACTCACATAGGTCCAGGTCTTAGAATTTGATGCGGAAAAGATGTAAGTCAAAGGTGTTAAGTGGTTGTTTTGGATTCAAGTATGAAATACTTGCATTTTAATCGGTTTCTAAAAGCAAAGATTTTATCCAATAGAAAACCATCATCAGAGGAGTTTTAAGTGCTAAGGCAGGTTAGGACACACTAGGACACTGCAGAGTGCTCCATCTGACCCTGAGGACCAAATGCAGTTATATGAGCCAAGAGTCTCAGGAGAAGAACTGACATGTTCACTGGTTGTTGGGTTATTTGGGGATATCTTTAAAGCACTTGGAACTCATCAAAGACAAGTACTATTACTTGGAGCTAGAGGAGGTAGCTTGAAAGCAATAAAGTACAAATACCACTTTATCCAGCAGGTGGTAAACATATGGAACCTATCACCTTAGGAAATGAGGCAGGCTGAAAATAGAAAAAGGGTCAAGAAGGGCTGAGAAAAAGATTTGATTTTTAGATCCATGGGGAAAGGTATAGATGTAGTGGGTCTAGTTCTCAGCTTTGTTAGGGTGTCATAGCTAACATCTTAGAAAATTCCTATTTGACTGTGTGATAGAACCAAGAATGGCATTTCTTATATTCTCATTTTAATTCTTTTGGAAGCTTCAGTCCTTTGCTTTGTCTCCCCTTTACAATCTACCCTATTTTTTTCTTCTTTGCGCCTTCCCCTTCCAAATCCAGAGGCATTTCAAATAGTATCTCTTTCTCAAAATTTTGAGCACCTAGAGCTGCATTGTCTAATATGGTAGCCAATAGATACACATAGCTACTTAAATTTAAATTTTAATCAACTTAAATGGGACTAATATTTTAGTTCCTCACTTGCACTGGAAAAATTTCAAGTGCTCAATGTTCCCATGTGGCTAGTGGCTAAGCTATTTTAGTTCAGATCACAGATATTGCCATTATTACAGAAACTTCCATCAGATAATATTGAACTGCATTTCCATTTTCCTCTCTCCCAAAGGCCCAGACATTAATAAGTTTGACAACAGAAACATTTTTTCATATGTACTATAGCAGGTACTGCACTCTGCTCTTTACATATAAAATCTAATTTAATACCTTCAACATTCTTATGAACTGGATACCATTATCATCTTCATTTTATAGATGATGAACCCAAGTCTCAGAGAGGTTAAATAACTTGTCCAAAGCAACATAGCTAGTAACTGGTAGAGCTGGGTCTGGAAACCAAGCCTAACTTCAAAGACCATGCTTTTAACCACTCTACTACACAGTCTCCCATCACTTTCCCATTATTCCTTCATCTTGTAACCATCCTTCAAATGACAAGGAGATGACATTGCTTGTGCAAAGGACAAAACATCCATCACGTTGTGAGCTCTATGCATTCAACTTTAATATCCCCTTTCTCTTACCTACTACTTAGCTGTCTCTTCTTACTTCTCCATTTCTCCTCTCCTATCCTGAAAGATGCATATACTGACACATATATATGGAATTTAGAAAGATAGTAATGATGACCCTGTATGTGAGACAACAAAAGAGACACAGACATAGAGAATGGACTTTTGGCCTCTGAGGGAGAGGGAGAGGGTGGGATGATTTGGGAGAATGGCATCAAAGCATGTATACTATCATGTAAGAAACGAGGCGCCGGTCTATGTTCAATGCAGGATGCAGGATGCTTGGGGCTGGTGCACGGGGATGATCCAGAGAAACGTTGTGGGGTGAGAGGTGGGAGGGGGATTCAGGATTGGGAGCTTGTGTACACCTGTGGTGGATTCATGTCGAGGTATGGCAAAGCCAATAGAGTATTGTAAAGTAAAATAAAGTAAAAAAAAAAAAAAGATGGGCATTACTTATTTGTTTTTTAAAAAGCAAACCACACAAACGTTGCTCTAGGTCCAACTGCTTTTCCTTCAGAATCCTCTATGAGCAAAATCTTCTGTGAGAGAAGACAGGTAAAATAGAAGTCTTCCTGATAACAAGTAGTTTCATTGTTTGAGAAAAGAAATTATGGATATTTTGTAAGAATAAAAGAACTCTAACCTCCTTCTTCCCAACTCTATGATCTACTCAGTATCCTGCATAAAACTAGAGCAAAAATGTCTATTTCACATCATCTGTCTGTCTGTATTCATCCGTATGTCTCTATTCTTAGGACATCCTCAAACATTCAATTACTGCAAAATAGCTATTTCACTCACAGATTTATCTCAAGTGTTTCCTAAACTGGTATGCTATGGGATAGTATTATGCAAGATGTTAAATGTATTCTATAGGGATAAAGTCTTCAGTGACCAAATATGCTTGGGAACTACTGGATTAAAAATTCTAAGCAGATTTCTTTAAGGTGGGACTTCTCAAAGTCTTGATGTAAACTGAATTAAGCCACTTCCTTGCTCAAAATCATTTAATCCCTACCATAGTTCACAAAGCTGTACATGAGCTGGCCCTACCTTCCTCTGAGCATCATCTGGTACCCTTCTTGCCCTTAACACTCTGCTACAGCCACATCAGCTTCTTTGCTGTTTCTTGAACACATCAAACTTTCTTGTTGTTGTTAAGTTGCTAAGTCATGTCTGACTCTTTCGCAACCCCATGGACTGTAGCTCACCAGGCTACCACTGAGTCATCATGGACTGTAGCCTGTCAGGCTCCTCTGTCCATGGGATTCTCCAGGCAAGAATACTGGAGTTGGCTGCCATTTTCTTCTCCAGGGGATCCTCCCAACCGAGGAATTGAACCTGGGTCTCCTGCATTGCAGACAGATTTTTTTTTTACCGACTGAGCTATGAGGGAAGCCCACTGAGCAAGCAGGGAAGCCCAAACATTTTCTAGTCTCAGGGAATTTCCAGTATTCACCCTTCTCTGTTGCTAACTCTTCCCCTCCTATCCCAGTGGAAGAGCCATAAATTTCAGATCAAATATCACCTCCTTGGAGAGTCCTTCCCTTGTGGTTCTGTCTAAGGTAGTTCCAATACATCTTCTTGCCATGTTCAACCTCACCCCAATGTCTTATTAAAAATATTTATTATTAAAGAATCTGCCTGCCAGTGCAGGAGAAGCAGATTTGGTCCCAGAGTCAGGAAGATCCCCTGGAGAAGGGAATGGCAACCCACTTCAGTATTCTTGATTGAAAAATCCCATGGAGAGAGGAGCCTGGTGGATTACAGTCCATGGGGTTGCAAGAGAGTGGGACCCTACTTAGTGACTAAACAACAACAGCAGCAAGGTGATCTCATTTATTTATTAATTGAGTTGAATATTTTCTGTCTCCCCAGCTGAAATGTTAGCTTCATGAGGGCAGGGACCATATCTGCTTATTCACCATTCTATATGCAGATCCTGCAAGAGTACCTGAATAAAGAGTGGTGCTCAATAAACAGTTGCCAAATTGTGAGTGTAAATAATGATGGAAATTGTAAATGTTGGAAATTACTTAAATTGATTGAAATCGTAAATAATCATCACTTATGTAAAAAACGTTATAAAAATTTCCCCAAACTAGTTTGAGAGTTCAACTTCCTCCTCCCAAACACACTTTAGAAAATCAACTCTGATTTTCATGTTCTACAGTACACATGTTGAAAAATGAAGATCTAAAAATTTTTGAGGATTTACTCTTTCAGTTTTGGGAGTTAATATTTTCCCATAAAATTGATAGGAACTTGAACAATTTTTGCCAAAAAGCCGACACAGTGCATATCCACAAATAAAAGCCAGCAATTTATTTCCTTCCTTCCCACTTTTCCACCCCCCACACAATCAAGTGCTCAAAGTTTCTCCACAGAAAGTTGGCAGAGAGATAAAAAGAAAAACAATAAAAGAGAGCAATAAATAGCTTTTTCTGGGGGCGATCTGGTAACAGACCCTATTGCTGCTGCTGCTAAGTCGCTTTAGTCGTGTCCGACTCTGTGACCCCATAGACGGCAGCCCACCAGGCTCCCCCGTCCTTGGGATTCTCCAGGCAAGAACACTGGAGTGGGTTGCCATTTCCTTCTCCAATAACAGACCCTATTAGGGACAAAGAAATAAAAACAGAAGGGTCATTCTACTCTTTCAAAATGTCAGTGAAATGAAACAGTAATGCAGAGCATCCCTACCTGGAGACACATAAGAGGGGGCTGTAACTAACAGGAATAGCAAGCCAGCACACCAACAGTTTTAATTTCATCTTGTGAACAGAAGGTGGCTAGACAGATGCGTGGTCCAATGTGATAATTACCAGTGTCTGCTTGGAATATAAACTTTCTTGTCTTCTGCTTCATTTTCTTTCTCACTGAATGGGTTTAAAGAGCCATTTTTGAGATTTTAGTTAGGCTTTCTGCCTTTCTGCCAAGGACACTCATTAAATATTTAATGAAATTCTGGAAGTTGACTTTTAATTAGGATTTGCAAGCAAGCTATGTAGTCATAGGTCAGAGAGACACCATATTAATCCAATGAGAGGGGTCTCTGACCAAATGCAATTACAAAAGTAATGGTAATCTGATTTGTTTTAAAAGGAGGACCTCCGATTCTAGAAATTTTAATCCTGTGATGTTGACATCAATCCTTAGTGGAAACCTCTAATAGATTCATAAAGAAATCAATTGCAAATGTTGATAAAAGGCAGTGGTGATCATGGGGGCTCTCAGCATGCCTTAACTGAGGGTTAAGTTATGCTTAGTTAATCCCATTTCATTTGTTGAACAGTAAGAACAGGAATATCACAGTGATGGTACGTGGGCTCTAGCACTAGACTTCAGATTTAAAATCATAGCTCTATCACTTATTAGATGTGGGTTCTCAGGCATTTGACATTATCTCTCAGTTCTCCAGTTTTCTGATCTATAAAATCAAAATAGAAGTAGCACTTATTTAATAGCATTGTTGAGAGGGCAGGGCATATTTATACATGTAAAACTTTTGGAACAGTGTCTATTATTTAGGTGCCTGGAACGTGAGTTGTATGGAAATAGTATTAGCAGTTTCAATACATGGTTGAATAACTCTAATGCAAGCATGCTAATGAATTTATGTCAATCAGAAAGGAAATTTCTAATGGTATTCTGTTCATCATTTTTATCAATGAAGTGACTGAATGTATAGATGGCATGCCTATTAACTATGTAAATATTAAATTTATAGTTGTAAATAGAGGGATGGGGTGAAAATAATAATAGATCATTTAATATGTACAGATTTCAAGTCTTAACTCTTGGGTTTACAATCAACCATATAAATGTAGAGTGCTGAAGATGTGGTCCAACAGGAGTTTTAATGTATAAATCCTAGAGGGTTATTTGACTATATGCTCAATATGAATCAACACTGACCAGCCAGGCTAATAGAGCCTTAGTCTACGTTGATAAATATGTACTACACACAGTAGGAGTGGTTTGTTAGCCCAGTGAGTCCTTTGGTAACATTTCATTTTGATGTTCTACTTTAAGGAGCATTTTGACCACTGGACAATATTTTTTGAGGGTAGGAACTATGTTTCAGTCAGTGGTATAACTCCAGCATAGTACTTAGAATGTAGTAGGTGTTGACAAAATATTTGATGAATAAAAAAACTAATGAAATTTAGTGGATCCATAAAATTTGACCAAGGTAATGAAGAGGCCATAAAGATATGTGATATAAGGAACTATTGAAAACACTGAAGCTACTATGCCTGGGAGTTCAAGATGAGTTATCTTCAGATATTGTTATATTGAATAGATATTAGAGTTATCCTGTGTAGTCTGAAGTTACTTTTAGAACAGATTCCAACTAAATCTGATAACATTTATGTGGCATTTATGGTTTATTAAGCTCTTTATCATATATTATTTCACATGATTTTTAATTTTATACCAGTCCAATGAGATAGTTATTGCAAGAATTTTATCCCAATTTAATAGAAAGTAGTAATAGCTAACACTTACACTGTGCTTACTGTATGTGAACCTCTTTGCACATATTTCACTGCATAAGTTTGTTTTCTTATTACCAGGTATACCTTGCAAGTGACTGACCTGAGGCATAGAGGGGTAAGTAACATGTCCAACATCACATATCTAGCAACTAGTTGAGCCAAGTTTTAATTCCCCTCATCCTGGGCTCCAGTGCATATTCTTAACTGTTAACACTGCACCAAATTTCACATTAGCACTTTCTACAGAAAAGGCAACTGAGCTGCAGATAGATCAAGTAAGATTTGCTTAAGATCACCCAACTAGAAAGTAGAGGTCAGGAGCTAAAATTCTGACTTAAGATCTAGTGATCTTTTCACTATCGCTGGATAATTCTCATGTTGAATGAAATTTGGACTTTTGTAGAGACCTTCAGCTTTCCCTGTGGCTCAGCAGGTAAAGAATCTGCCTGCAGTGTGGGAGACCTGGGTTCCATCCATGGATTGGGAAGATTCCCTGGAGAAGGGAAAGGCTACTCACTCCAGTATTCTGGCCTGGAGGATTCCATGAACTGTATAGTCCATGGGGTTGCAAAGGGTTGGACATGACTGAGCGACTTTCACTTTATGGGCTTTCACATTATGGGAGTACAGGGTGAACTTTTTTGTTTTTTAAAATGAGCGCCATTCACCAATGTGATCAGGTGCAGAGGCTGGAGACCTACCTGTGAGACAAGCTGTGGTGGGGATGCCTACATGGAGTGTGAAAGGCATTTCGGTGATCTTTAAGGTTTATTCCAACTCTAGATTTTATTAGTCTATGAACACAGTATTTCAGGAAGAGCAGAGGAAGTCAGCCAGGGGAGAACAAGGTGAGGAGGGAAGGTCACCATCACAAGAAAGTTTTTCTCATAGTGGGGTACTCACAATATCTGTGTCGGAATAAGGCATTTGTCCCATTGCAGATTTCTAGGCTTCTCCTCAGATTTACTGCATCTATTTCTATTGAGTTCCTCAAGAAGCACTTCATCTTTACACTGTGGAACAAAAACAATCTAGTAGCTCTGCTATATGACCTATTCCACCAGAGTTTCACAGTCCGCTTTTTCTAACCAAATGCAACTACTGCAAGGAAATCAGGATGCAGGTCCGAGTCACTGGTCCCTCCATGACATTACAGAAAAAGTCTCGTTCTGTTCCCTTTCCTCTTTACCATTCGTTGCTTAAGACATTTGTTCATGTTCCTTTTGTAAACTTGGCTGCAGTGGTTTGGAGCTGCATCCCAGTCCCAACCACAGTCCAAATTCCACCCACCAGAGTTCTTTCTCCAGAGAGTCTTCTTCTCAGGCATGAGCCTGGGAATCATTGCAGCCTAATCAGCTTGTCATTCCTTAGTGCGGTGTATTCTTGTCTCTGACAAGCATTCATTCTGAGGGGCATCCTGTAAAGCTCATGATGCCATCTTCATTGAACTCATGTTTATAAGAAGAAAATAAGGGGCTATAGAAAACTTATTTTAAAATTGAATTTAAGTAGTTTTGCCACATTTTAAATGTCAGACGGAACTGTTCCACAGTATAAATCTGCCAAGTCTATGCAGGCGGCTGTTTTCAATAGGACTGTTCGTGCCCTATTGTACTAATCTTTTTTTAAATGCACACCTTGCTGGAAAAGGCCAAGAACACCCACACAGGAAGTGGGCACTGTTACTTTTTTCCTGCTCCAACTGGATGAATAGACTCTTATTCCATGTGATGTGTTGTACTTTGAAGCGTTTCCCAATTGTTTTCTTTCCCTGATGGACATTGAGCCTCCCTGGGACATAGCAGGCACCAGCCCTGGTACTCTCCCACATGGCCATCCACTCCTCCAGCCATCTGCCCATCTGTCTGCTGCTTCTTGATCACCCTCCCCTCTTTTCTCACAGAGACTGTCTCCTCAATCCAAGAATGATCAAGAGTTACAGCAGTGGATGAGTGTGGGAGTGGTCTGGGGCACTAGAACTCCATGTTTTCAACCATGAATGCTAAAAATCTTCCTATTAGGTATATTTTTTCACATTAACAAGGTACCATCTGGTTACCTTTGATAATTTGTAAAGTGCTTAAAATAGCATCTGCCCTTTAGTAAGGCAATATGCCTATTGGTTTAGAACTTAGAATCCAGAGTCAAATAATCTAGGTTCTGCCTCCTCCATTTACAAGCTATGTAATTCCTCCTAAGTTCCTTAACTTCTGGGAGACTCAGTTTCCTCATCTGTAAAATGGAGCTAATAATACCTGTATCACAGTGTTGTTGTAAGACTTAAAAGACATATTTGTCAAGTGCCTGAAAGATTGTTCACCATATAGAAAATACTGTATATTATTTTTAGTAACTATAAGTGTTCAGAGAAATGTTAGCTACAAGTGGCATTATTATTTGGTTTTATTATCTTTCAAACCCTAGGCCATCATTCTTCCAGTTATGCCTACTGACTCTGCATCTATAAGACAAGCAACTAATATTTGGGGTATTTTAGTAGTAATGTTAGCCGCTCAGTTGTGTCTGACTCTTTGCAACCCCATGGACTGTAGCCTACCAGGCTGCTGTGTCCATGGGATTCTCCAGGCAAGAATATTGGGGTTGGTTGCCATTCCCTTCTCCAGGGGATCTTCTTGACCCAGGTATGAACCTGGGTCTCTGATATTGCAGGCAGATTCTTTACCATATGAGCTACAGGAAGCTGTTTTTGGTGGCAATTTTTCTCTGTATAAAAGATTATCTGGGAGAACAGAGAGAAGGCTGACACAATCCTAGCCCTAAAAGAGCTTTCAGTGTACTTGGCTAGATAAGATATTTGCACCCATGATAAAACTAATACTATTAAAATACTAAATAGGTGATACAGATGCAGTAAGATCTTGGCGCTCAGAGAAAGCAGATAACCCTGTGAGCTTGGCTGGTGGTTGAACTTTGACTTAAAAAATGAAAAAGGATAATCATGATGATGACATATCCTATTTATTGGAGCCCTATTATGGGCTAGGTGCCTTTCATGCATTATCTCATTTAACCCACATGCTAATTCCTACAAAGTAGGCAACATTATCATCCTCACTTTTCAGGCTAGGGAACAGAGATTTAGAGCAATTAAGATAGTTTGCCTAAAGGCACGTGACTGTTAAATGGCACAGCCAGGATTTGAACCTTTGGCCTGTCACACTCCAGAACTCACTCTCCTTTCAATATACCTGACTTCCTCCTGTCATTAAAGACAAGTTGTTTCAGACAGGCAGGTGGGGGAGATGATGCAAGAAAAGTACATAGGAACTGATGTTCAGGGACTATGAAGGGGACACTTGACTGGTATGGAAAGTTTATGTGTAGCAAGAAACAGAGAAAATCCCAGAAAACTACAATGGGGCTTGACTATGAAGGGCCATGTAAATCACATTAAGGAGATCAGTCTCTGTCTTCCAGACATAAAGGAAAGGAAATGGGGATCAATTTGCCATTAAGACCCCTCCTATGAGTGATCTCTGACTACACTTTTTTGATCAGGACTTTGGTTTGTTTCTTCCTTTTTATTAGAGAATGATGTTAATAATGCCATTTGTTTAAAGTTTTCAGGTAGGTTTTGTTTATTTATGGATCCTCTTGGAAACTGTATACATGTACATGTGGGAAGCAAGAGAAATTGAGACAGTTCAATATGCCTTAACTTACCAAGGTATTTTTGTAATGCCCCAAGTATCCTTATATCCAGTCTGGGAGCTGGTGGTCTCTGCCTCTCACTGTGTGTTGGTGAGATGAAGAAAATATCACTGTAGAAAACATTTTGATTTCTTCTGATTAGCCAAGAACCATAGGATCTTCTCTAGCATAGTGTTTAAAAACTGAGGAAAATGCCACATATATAACATAAGCAGCTCCTAACTTGCAAATGAGTTGACTCCCACAAGTTCATTTATCAAGAAAATTTTCATAACTTGGAATACACTGTACCTTGGAAACAATGCTATATAAAAGTGGTGCTTGATTTTTCTCTACAGTGGAGATGTTTCTTTTGGATAATTTTATGTTCAATAGGAACTAGATAGCTGGTAGTAATTATACTTTCAAAGGTTTAAAAGGGGAAGCAGTCAGAAGATGTTGGCCTGGAAAACTGGTAAAGTTGTACACATTTCCATGCAGTATACTATTGTCCGTTAATTTTTAAAACAAATTAAGACTTTCAGAGAAACTCCTGATTTCCAAATATTTAGAGGTACGGAGGTTAAAAACAGCTTCATCACTTTAGTGGTAAGATAGATGTCTTTTTGAGGAAATTCTTTCTAGCTTATAAACATTCTAGAAGGCCTTGCCCTTTCCATAAAGTAGAGCAGGAGGGCACCATTAATATAACTTGAAGGATCTATTATTTCATTATTGTTGTTGTTCACTTGTTGCGTCTGACTCTTTGCAAGCCCATGAACTGCAACAAGCCAGAATTCCCTGTCCTTCACTATCTCCTGGAGTTTGCTCAAACTCATGTCAGTGATGCCATCTAACCATCTCTCTCTATCACCTTCTTCTCCTCCTGCCCTCAATCTTTTGTAGCAACAGGGTCTTTTCCAGTGAGTCAGCTATTCACATCAGGTGGCCAAAGTATTGGAGCTTCAGCATCAGTCCTTCTAATGAATATCTGGGTTGATTTTCTTTAGAATTGACTGGCTTAATCTCTTGGCTGTCCAAGGGACTCTCAAGAGTCTTCTGCAGCACCAGAGTTTGAAAGCATCAATTCTCTGGCATGCAGTCTTCTTTGTAGTCCAATTCTCACATCCATACATGACTACTGGGAAAGCCATAGCTTTGAATATATGGACCTTTGTTGGCAAAGTGATGTCTCTGCTTTATAATATGCTGTCTAGCTTTGTTATAGCTTTTCTTCCAAGGAGTGTCTTTTAATTTCATGGCTACAGTCACCATCTGCAGTGATTCTGGAGACCAAGAAAATAAATTCTGTGTTTGTTTCCACTTTTCCCCCATGTATTTGCCATGAAGTGATGGGACCAGATGCCATGATCTTAGTTTTTTGAATGTTGAGTTTTAAGCCACATTTTTCACTTTCCTCTTCACCTTCATCAAGAAGCTCTTTCATTCTTCACTTTCTGCCATAAGGGTGGTGTCATCTGCATATCTGAGGTTATTGATGTTTCTCCTGACAGTCTTGATTCCAGCTTGTGTTTCATCCAGTCTGGCATTTTGCATGATTTACTCTGCA
>SJYV01031050.1:0-18894 GCA_006410875.1 Neotragus pygmaeus | reverse complement strand
CTGCCTCCATCCCCCGTGGGTAAAATCTACAGTCACACTGCTGAAAGGTGTGGATCCCTGAAACAACAAGCACAGTCCTTCTTGCCCAGAGCCCTTAGAATGTGAGGAGGGAGGGAGGCTGGCGGCTCTGGGTGTGGTGGTTAGGGAATCTACTAAAGGTCTCTGAAAGGACTTGGGGTAGATCCAGAAAAGCACCACTGATCACTTCCTATATGCCTAACGCTATACTGGACACTGACGCATGAAAATAAATAACAGTCTCTCTGTCTTCACATGTGTATAATTCTTGTAGACTTTATATATAAATAGTAAGAAATACATGTATATCTATGGGCAGTAATTGGGCAGAAACTAACAAGTGCTCAGGAATTAAAAGTACCAACACAGAGAAAACAAAATTAGAATGCGTGAGTTTATGCGGCAAGGAATCAGCTGCAAATCAGCAAAGAATGTGAATGATGAATGTTTGCAGAACGTTTGATAAATATTCCCATGAACTCAGACATCTTACAGTAAGCAGGACAGCCAGGCACGTTTGCAACCACCTGTAACAACGTGTGGAAGAGAGGGATATTCTACTTACTAGGATAATGGAAGAGGAACCCTAGTTGGAGGGTAGGGGCGGGACACTCAGGGAAGACCGCACAGAGAGAAGGCAACCACCAAGCTGGCCTTGAAGGAGCAGTTCCTCAGATGGAGAAAGAAAAGGCTATCCAAGGCAGGGGAGGCATCGTGAGCATCTTTATCTACGATCAGCTTAGGAAATGGTACCTTCATGTACCTTGTTGGCCATGTCAGACACCTGGATGTTATCTTCCCGTTCCCCGAAGTTCCCCACAAGTCAAATGCATGTTCGTTCTTCCTTCCCAAAAGTGAGAATTCACACATTTCTGTCCACACCCTTACCACTGCCTGGTTTTAAGCCAGTAGCATTTCCCAAATCTTAACTAATCTCCTGATTTCTAATTTTACTTGTCCTTCCAATACATCTTCACACAGAGAAATGCTTTAAATGGGATAGAGGGTCATTTTTAAAAACAATGAAATATTTAAAAACATGGGGTGTTTTTATAGAAATCAAGAGAGTAAAATCTACCATGAAGATATAAGGGTTATGAACCAAATAACAAATATATAATTCATAAGGGAAAAACTGTAGAAAATACAAGGAGAAATTTAAAATATGATAGGCACGAGAGGTGTTAAATACCTCAGTTGCTGACAGAGTTAATACAAAATAAACCAAAAAATAAAGGTATGGAAGAAATGAGTAATTTAATAAGGTTGAGCTTATAGAGTTGTAAAGTGCTACACCCTGCAATTACACTATACCTGCATAATTTGTGTGGAGAAGAGACATAAACTTTATCCTCCATGGGGCACAGACAAGTCACATGTGCAGACAAGAAACCAAAGCCACAATTTTGTCATATCTAAAAACATTCAGTATATCTGAACAAAAAGGAAGAAAATAAATTATGGATTCAACTCAAGAGGTTAAAAATATTAATTTTAAAATAAATCTAAGGAAAGCGGAAGCAAAAAAAAACAACTAAAAGTTTTTTTTTTAATAAAGATTAGAATTGATGAGGAAATCCAAGAGCAGACTTTCTAAAAATGAAAACAGAGCAATTCCTAGTCTAGTCAAGAAAAAGAAAGGGAGAAGACAGTTCTTACCTTCACAGAAGGACTACGAAATGGAGTTTATTGGAAATAATTCTGTAGAATACTCTTAATGAAATGGGGGAAATATTAATCCAATTCTACTAAGTAGAAATAAAAAGGTTTCAAAGCAGGACAAATCATCTCTGGGAAAACAATAACAACAAAAGTATCTAAAAGGACATAAATCAAAGTGTTAAGTGTTATTTCTTTGTAGGAGCAAGGGTGACTGTGGGGGTGGGTAGTGTGTTGTCTACATTTTCCAGGGTTTCTACAAAGAACATGAGTGCCTTTTGTAATTAAAAAACAAAAGCACCCTTAGTTTTTTTTTAAAAGACTGCTTCTTGGAGTAAATTTCCAACTTACTTGGGGCCCTGCTGTGAGACCAGCTGCCATTCCTTCCTCCTCTGTGTCCTCCTCTTGGGGAAGGGCAGGGTCTAGAGAAGGTGGTTCTGGAGGAAGAGAAAGAAACCAATGAGGCAAAAAAGTTCACAGCTCACCAAACTAGAAAGCCTCACATTCTCACTCTGAAGAGCGTGTTCAGATGATATTATAGGTCCCAGGGCTCAATGGGGCTGAATTTGTACAACTGCAGTGGGGTATACATTTTCGCATTTCCTTTTCCAGCTCAGAAGTTCCATCAATCCACTCAGACACAGAGAGGCATTAAAGTGTAAAGACTTGCATGCATTCCAGATCCACCACTTCCCAGCAACTTTGCTCTGTGATCCCTTGTAAAGTTCCTGTGAAGATTTAAACGCAGACAGAGCAGCTGACATAATGCCTGGCGTGTAAGCATACAGCTTACAACTATTATCAATTAAGTTCTTTGGAGAAGTGGCTCTGCAAATTAAAGACATTTGCTTAATCAAAAGAAGAGCTAGTGACCAGGTGGGATTCACCCCAGGAATGCACCTTTCGCTATAAAACACCTCCAGTAAAGCAGGAACAGAAGGGGACTTCTTTAACTTGCTAAGAGCCATTTCCAAAAAGCCCAGAGCTAAAGACTGATGCTCTTCCAAAGATCTCAGCTCTTGTCAGTTCTAGTCAGTATTACACTGGAAGTTCTAGCCAGAGCAATTAGGCAAAATCAAGCAAACAAACAAACAAACAAACAAATCAACCGCAGCCAGATTGGAAAGGAAAAATTTAAACTCTTTGTGAATGGCATGATTTTGTACACAGAAAATCCTAAGAATCAACAGGAAAAACTAGCGTAAACAAGTTCAGCAAGTTTGCAGGATACAATATGAAGAAACAATAAAAAGAGAACTCAAAAATGCGCAAAGGATTGAATAAATAGTTCTCCAACTATATTTCTATAACTAGCAATGAACAATCTAGAAAAGAGCATTAAAAGAACAAAACACCTAGGAATAAACTGAATATAAGAAGTGTAAGACATTACACTGAAGACTACCAAATTTTAAAAAATCTTTTGTCTAATTCTTTTAAAATTATTTATTGAAGGATAACGGCTTTACAGAATTTTGGTGTTTTCTGTCAAAGCGCAACAGAATCAGCTGTAAGTATACATATATCCCCTCCCTTTTGAACTTCCCTCCAGTCTCCCTCCCATCCCACCCCTCTAAGTGGAAACAGAGCCCCTATATGAATTTCCTAAGCCACACAGCAAAGTCTCTATTTTTAAAAATAGCTATTTTAAAGATAGTCATGTAAGTTTTATGTTACTCTCTCCATACATCCCCCCTCGCCCCATGTCCATAGGTCTATTCTCTATGTCTTTAGTTTCTCCACTGCTGCTCTGTAAATACATTCTTCAGTATAATTTTTCTAGATTCCGTAAATATGTGTTAGAATACGATGTTTACCTTTTTCTTTCTGACGTACTTCACTCTGTATTTAGGTTTTAGGTTCATCCATCTCATTAGAACTGACTCAAATGCATTCCTTTTTATGGCTGAGTAATATTCCATTGTATATAAGTAACACAACTTCTTTATCCATTTATCTCTTGATGGACATCTCGGTTGATTCCATGTTCTAGCTATTGTAAACCGTGCAGCAATGAACAATGGGATATATGTGTTTTTTTCATTTTTTTTTCCCCTCAGGCTATACACCTAGGAGTGGGATTGCTGGGTCATATGGGGGTTTTATTCCTATTTTTTTAAGGAATCTCCATACCATCTTCCATAGTGGCTGTATCAATTTACATTCCCACAAAGAGTGCAAGAGGGTTCCCTTTTTTCCACACCATTTCCAGCATTTATTATTTGTAGACTTTGATGATAGCCATTCTGACCGGTGTGAGGTGGTATCTCATTGTAGGTTTGATTTGCATTTCTCTAACAATGAGCGATGCTGAGCATCTTTCCATGTGTTTGTTAGCCATTTGTATGTCTTTTTTGGAGAAATGTCTTTCCTCCACTTTTTGATTGGGTTGTTTGTTTTTCTGGTATTGAGTTCTATCAGCTGCTTGTATATTTTGAAAATTAATCCTTTGTCAGTTGTGAAAACTACCAAATATTTTTAAAGGAAACTACAGATGATCTAAATAAAGGAAAAGCCATCAATGTTCATGGACTGAAAGACAATAATCTAAATTAATTTGGAGTCAATGCAGTCCTATCAAAATCCCAGCTGTTTTGTTAAATAAAAATTTAGGAGCTGCTCCTAAAATTCATATGGAAATGCATGGGACATAGAACCATCAATCTGGAAAAAGAACAGAAGGTGGAAGAAATATTCACGATATCAAAACTTTCTACAAAGCAACAGTAACTAAAGTAGGGTGGTACTGGTAATGGATAGACAGATCAGTGGAAAAGAACTGACAGTCCAGAAATAAATCCATACATTTATGGACAACTTATTTTCAACAAGAGTGCCAAGAAATTAAATTTGTTTTTAACGAAATAGAACTGGGACACCTAGATATCTACATGCAAAAGAAAAATGAGACAGTCTCATAGTTCCTCAGAAAGTTAAACAGAATTACCATACTTACACAGTAATTCCTCTAAGTATAAACCCTAGCAAAATGAAAATATGACCAAAAGAAAATAGTGGTTACTATTACATACACATTTGTTCTGTAAAGCATTCAACTTTATTCTGTAAAGCATGCATGTTTATAACATTATTCATAAGAGCGCAAACTGGAAACCACTCAGATGTCCATCATCTGAGGCACAGATAAACAAAACATGCTATAATCCATATAATGGATTATTTGGCCATAAAAAGGAAGTACACTTCTTCATGTTACGACATGGATGAACCTTCAAACATACTAAGGGAAAGACCCGAGACACATACACTGTATGATTCTCCTTTCATGAAACGTCCAGAACAGGCAAATCCATAGGGACGGAACGATGAATAGTTCGCCAGGGACTAGGCGGAAAGGAGACTGTGGAGTAGTCCCAGTTTCTTTTTGAGATGATGAAAATGTTCTGGAATTAAATAGTCACGATGGTTGCCTAACTTTGTGAATATAGTAAAAGCCACTGAACTGTATACTTTCAAAATGAGTATATAGCATGCAAATTATATCTCAATTAAAAAAAAAACACACAAGAGTAGTAGTATAGTCCTCAGAAACAACTCTAAAAAAGTAAACACGTCTGAACACTGGTCTTAGTACAGACTTCATGTTACTGAGCTGTACCTATCCATTGTACTTATTTTCACCTTTGGTACTATGGGGAGGATGATAACCATCCTGCTTGTGTTCCCGGGTCTGAGGGGAGACAACATGAAATGCTGCATGTGAAATTGCACTTGATGAGTGACAGACCAATTCCTGGTCTAGCGGAGGACAGCAATGCCTCAGTGGTTACTATTACATACACATTTGTTCTGTTCTGTAAAGCATTCAAGGTGCTTTCAAAAGCATCATTTTATTTGATGCTTACAGTTCTTAGAGGTGAACGAGGTAGTAAACGTCATTTTACCTTTTCCTCAATGAAGAAACACAGGTCAAGAGACCTGGTTGGTACCCCCCAGCTTAAACAGGAATCCTAGCCTTATGATTCTAAATTCCCAGGATTCGCGAAGATTTTACAATCCAACTGGGCTGAACCCACCCTCAGTATCACGGGAAGCCAACAGGCTCCCATTCTGAGTATCCCTGGTTGCTTCAAGAAGGCTGGAAGATCAGAAGCAATAGAGTAGGCCCTGAGCACGTCTCATTTTCTTTTCCAGGGCCCACTTCTACTTTTTAATGCCATAGGTACGTCAACAAATCAGTCAGGAACAGGACACTCAGAGATGATTCAGGACTGAGCTTTTCAAAATTTTTTGACCCCATAATTATTCAAAAAAGGACCGTCCCCAACTACTTGTGGAAAGCATAACCGCTGAGTTCGGAACCGGGTCACACAGCAGTACTGGCGAAGCCACGAACCGCTCCAACACTCCTTCTCACCTTCCTCCAGCATCTGTGTCCCACCTCGCGCCACAGCCTCCCAGCAGTTCTCTGAGCGTCGGCGTCGCTTCACTGCGGCCCCAGCCCCGCTTTGGACTCTTCTCGCAGGCCTCTCCCCTCAACGGCCGGATCTGAGACTGCGGGGCTGAGCCGGGTCCGTCCTGTCCGGCGGGTCTTTCATTGTCTCCACAGCCACAGCCGGGCTTCGGCTGGGGAGTCCGCGACACAATCGCCGACTCGGTCTCTAGCGGAACACCGCCTGAAAAAGCCCACTGCTCTCTACGTGAAAAGACTCCAGGCCACGGCTAGCACTTGAAGCTCAGAAAATACGATCGCAGGCCCGCCTCTGCGCCAAAGGGGGACGCGCCTTAAAAGCGTCACTTCCGGACACGCGCACGTGCCTCCTTGCGCACGGGACTCCATCTCCCAGAAATCGCTGCGCTCTGTTCCTGGCCGAAGGCGTTTTCTCGCTCCCGGTACGAGGCTGACCCACACACCTTCCTAAACCAGGCTTCCGGCTGTTTCTACTCCCAGAATGTGTTTTCCGTCACGCCTTGTTGTACATGCCTTGCAGGGGTCCATCCACCGAATCGAATGACTCCGGCGTCTTCGATAGGAAGCAACTTGGCCGCTAAGGCCCCGGGAGCGCTGAAACGCATCGTCGCTGAGTGCCTGGTTTCTCCTCAATGATTTGACGTGTCCAAGACTGCGGCTCAGCGAGGTCCTCTCGCTAGTCCTTCAGCTCAGGGCCCAATCCCAGTCACCCTCTCTGGTCTAGGAGTTTGGGGGCAGGGGATTAAAGGAAATGAGGGCCCCCTTAGTGTGAACAGGGCAGTCACAGGTTGCCTTGGAACGCTCCAAGTATCCATCGACAGGAGGGAACGTCTTTCAGTAATTTCAGGGGCATGAGCACACTTTAATAGAGATTATGGAGGGAGGAGTTTCCTGAATAGTCGGCCCTTGGAGGCTTCTGTGCTGCCAAAGGGGATATTTCAAAGTGGGCTTCCTCAGAGCATTGGTGAAAATTTCCCACAAGCCTGTTGATCTTCACTAATCAAGCAATTTTCTAATGGTCAATTTAGTTTTAGAGACTTTTTGACGTTAAGGAGATAAGAATGTATTACTTGGGCAGCAGAAATGAGTTTGGGCGTCCTGAACCTCTTTCCATTTCGTCTCTGTCCCTCTTAATCACCGGTGGTAGTGTCTTTCCCAATATAATTCTAAATTTGTGGGGTCCTATAAACTTACTGGGATTCACTCCATGAGACAACTCACACCCACAGATCTCTTTGAGATAAGCCCTTCTCTACCTTNCCTCTTAATCACCGGTGGTAGTGTCTTTCCCAATATAATTCTAAATTTGTGGGGTCCTATAAACTTACTGGGATTCACTCCATGAGACAACTCACACCCACAGATCTCTTTGAGATAAGCCCTTCTCTACCTTAGGCTTTCAGTGTCATATCTTTTTGGCATTTCCTACTGTTGATGGCCCTACTGAAGTGGTTTGCCGTTCCCTTCTCCAGTGGACCATGTTTTGTTAGAACTCTGCTCCATGACCCGTCCATCTTGGATGGCCCTACACGGCATGGCTCATAGTTTCTTTGAGTTAGACAAGGCTGTGATCCATGTGACCGGTCCAGGGGGTCGCAAACAGCTGGACACTACTGAGCAACTAAGCTGAACTGAACCTTAGGCTTGTGTGATTTTTAGGCTTAGAACTTTGCAAATCACAGGCTGAGATGGATCTCCCTGGGCTAAAATCAAGGTGTTTTCTCGGCTGTATTCCTTCTGGAAACTCTAGGCAAAGAGTCTCTTTCGTTGCTTTTTCCAGCTTCCAGAGGCTGCCTGCATTTCTGGGCTAGTGGGCTAGTGGGCTCTTCTAGCTGATGTGTTCTGCCCATGCCATAGGCTAAGCAGGTGCTAAACCCTTAATAGCCACTAGGAGGTAGAAGAGGGTTTCCTGCCTTAGTCTTGCAAGCCCACCTGTGGCCACGGGGAGGTAGCAGAGTGCTTCACGTCTCAGTTGGTTCAGTCGTTCAGTCCTGCATGCCTCTGGGATCCCATGGACTGCAGCACACCAGGCTGCCCTGTTCTTCACTATCTCCTAACCTCCTCAAAGTCAAGTCCATTGAGTCGGTGATGCCATCCAGCCATCTCATCCTATTGCCCCCTTTCTCCTGCCCTCAGATCTGTCCCAGCATCAGGGTCTTTTCCAGTGAGTCTGCTCTTCACATCAGGTAGCCAGCCACAGTATTAGGGCTTCAGCATCAGTCCTGAAGAATACTCAGGGTTGATTTCCTTTAGGATTAACTAGGTTGGTCTCCTTGCTGCCCAAGGGACTCTCAAGAGTCTTCTCCAACATCACAGTTTGAAATCATCAGTTCTTTGCCGCTCAGCTTTCTTAATGGTCCAACTCTCACATCCGTTCATGACTACTGGAAAAATCCTGTCAGTCACTACAGTTGCTCAGTCATGTCTGAATCTTTGCAACCCCGTGGACTGCAGCATTCCAAGGCTCCCTGACCATCACCAACTTCCAGAGTTTACTCAAACTCATGTCCATAGAGTCAATGATGCCATCCAACCATCTCATTCTCTGTCGTCCCCTCTCCTCTCGCCTTTACTTTATCCCAGCGTCAGAGTCTGTTCAAATGAGTCAGCTCTTCACATCAGGTGGCCAAAGGATTGGAGTTTCAGCCTCAACCGCAGTCCTTCCAATGAACATTCAGGATTGATTTCCTTTAGGATGGACTGGTTGGATCTCCTTGCAGTCGAAGGGACTCTCAAGGCTCCTCCAACACCACAGTTCAAAAACATCAGTTCGTTGGTACTCAGCTTTCTTTATAGTCCAACTCTCACATCATAGTTTTGACTACATGGACCTTTATTGGCAGTGATGTCTATTCTGCTCCGTCCACTGCGTGGCATTAGGGACTTTCTTGCCATAGGTTCTTAAAGCCAGGATCCTCCTGAAAATTGTTCTGGGGTGCTAGTGGGTGATGGGATGGATGTTGGTTGGCAGCACACTTTTCTATCCCAGGCTAGGTAAAGCACAGCTTCTGCACCTGTCCTCTGGGGACATTTCATCCTGCCCCACTTCTCCATGGACACGTGCCTGATGGTCCTGGACTGGGTTCCTGTGGTAGACACAGGACTGTAAGCTGGGGCTGCTTTAGTCCCTGAAGCATCTTGTGCTGTCATGGGAAGGCCCCAAGGAATGTAAGGGAACCTCTGAAGAGTGTGTGTATCCATAGTCCTTGGTACTATAAGTAGGTGCTAGTAGCAATCAGAGGTTGCTGAGGGAATAGGGTAGAAAATAAAAACTTATAAAGATTTCAGATATTCTCCTATGAAGTACCCCTTGAGCCTCACATGCCACCTTTTTCTCATCTCCAACACAGCCTCCCACCTGCACCTGCACGGTCTCACCACCAGCACACAAAGCTGATCTGAGCGCTGACTCAGTGCCACCCTCCCATCAGTGCTTTACACGACCATCTCCTTCCATCCTCATAACAACCCCACAAGGGAGGCAGCATCATTGTGCCCATCTTACAGATGGGTAAACTGAAGTTTAGGGAGGTTAAGTGACTTGTCCAGGTCTCTCCACTGCTCTGCCCTGGACCACTCCACGCTTCCGCTGCCCTTCTCTCCAGTCTCATTTGGTCTCATTATAAAGCTTAATGTGTCAAGCTGGGCATATGATGGAGGTTGCGCAACCTGAATAAAGTGAATAAAACAGGTTCTGGAACGAAAAGTTCCCCTTTCTCTAGTGATGCTGGGAAGTGTGTATGTCAGGGGAGAGATCTTTAAAGACAGAACCAAATTCTAAACGGCACTTCTGTTTGGAAAGGTGCAGGTGTGAATTTTTTTTATTTATCTGAATAAAGGAGTTAATGTACAGTAGTGCATAGCAGATGGTTAACTGCTATAAAAACAATTATATTGAAGAAATCAGTGTTTTCTAATTTTCCTATAGTAAATGTGTATTATACAACAGACAATAAAAGTAATTTGAAAAAAGACTTCTGGCTCCATTAAAGTTAATATGAAGAGAGGAACATTTTTTTACAGGAGGAACTCAATCAAATTTGCTGACTAATGGTTCAGGGGGCTGAACCTCAGGAAGGAGTCACAAATGACCTCCAAGTGCCAAAGGCAAGCCTGGCTGACCATGAGGAAGGTGATCCATAGATGTTCCTGGCAAGACTCAGTTCATGGGAGGCCTGCTTTTATGGGAGGCACAAGAAAATGCCCTTCTTGACTGCAGCCCACACAAAGAGCTCATGACCTGATTTTCTGAGTCAAATATTTATTTGGCAAAGTTCCTCCCTGATAATGCAGCCACGGGAGAGGAGATACCACAGGCCATCACCCAGCCTCCAAAGCGTCTCCAGAAAACCAGGAACCAAGAGCCAACCTCCTCTGCTGTCACTTTTGTGTCATGATGGAGTCGGCGTGTGGAGGACTGACCACAGGACAGCGAAGCGTCCCCGAGATGTTCCTCCTCCCGGATCACAGGGCAGCAGTAGAAACTGGACCCAGCAGCTGGGAACCTTGTCCCCGTGCTTCACTGGGCAGGAAGGAGGGACCCCAGAGGACAAGGCTCCGAGGGGCTGCCGTCCTGGCTCCTGACTCCCTGGGGACAGCCAGGGGTTCCAGGCTCCCAGCAGAGGCTCAGTTTGGAGTCACAGGTAGGCCCCATCCCCTCCGAGGCTCAAAGCTGGTTCAGCAAGTGGGGCAGCCGCTCACAAGAAGCTGTCATCGCCCCTCAAAGTGGGCTGTGATTTGCTCCAAAGTCTTCCCTTTGGTCTCAGGGACACAGGCCAGAGTGAAAAGGACACCGAAGATGCAGAAGGCAGAGGCCAGCCAGAAGGCACCATAGGGCCTGAGCACGTCCTGCGAAGATAGGGGCAAGGCTGTGAAATGATGTGGGAGCCCACTTGGGACAGGAGGCCTCCTGGGCCCAGAAGCCGAGGCCCCACCCGCCATGCCCAGGCTCAAGGACGTGGAGGGCCTGGTGGGCCATCCAGAAGCCTAAGCTGAGCACTGTGCAAGCTGTGGATGGTGTGCGGTGGGGACAGAGCTCACTGTGACGAAGTGACTGCCCCCAGGTCAGAGGCCCACCATCAAGTGACAGCTGGCCTCCTGTCCCCAGGGCCCAGAGACTTCCCTCTCCGCTCGGACTGGCCCTGCCCTCTGTGGTCCCTGTCGCCTTAGGAGGCTCTCTCCTTGGTGCAGGAGGGAACGGGTGAGCTCTCGGTGGTGATGGGGCCGTGTGCGCACATGGGGACACTCAGGGCCCACGAGCGGAGGGGAGTGGGAGCAGCGGCCCGGGGTCCCAGGCAGTGCACCCTCCCCGCCCAGCCCAGTGTCATCCCAGCTGCCAGAAGCAAAGGCCGCCCGCGTCCAGCCCCTCTGCCTCGGGCACCTGGCCACCCCACCCGCCCTCCTTGAAGCCTTTCTCCTGGCCTCTCAGTGACGGCCAGACCACTCTTAGGTCCCTTGCCACCATCTCCTCCTCAACTGTCGGCCCCCTCCAAGCTCCTGGAATTCCCCTCCCCTCCAGGGCTTTGCTTTGGTCTTCATGATGAGCTCCCTGGAGCAGCGCAGGCCCTGTGGGGTCCAGGCCAGCGCCAAGCATTCATGCCAGTCATGACCGGGCCTCCCCTTGCTCCAGCCCAGCCTCCAGGTGGTTCATCCTCCCACCACTGGCCACTGTCGTACCAGCCCTTTGTCATAAAGGGGACTCTGTCCATCTCATTCACTGCTGCCCTGGCACCCTAAACAGGCCTGGACGTGGCAGGTACCAGGAGCCCTGGGGGGAGTGAGGGGAGAACAACTGAACAGATGGCTTGACTGCCTGCACCAGAGCAGTGCCCGCATTGGACCGGAGGCCTTGAGGCCGGGACCACGTCTGCATCAGCCCATCTGCCAGTTGGCGGCAAAATGTGGAGCCTAACTGATGCTCCCGTCAGCTCTAAGAGGGAGGCACTGTCCCCCTTCTCCGCTTTGAGGCAAGGAAGCTGGTTCAGAGAAAGGGAAGCAGCACACTCAAGGTCACACAGCAGGAAGTGGCCAAGGTGGGGACGGGGCCCAGCCTGCACTCCAAAGGTGGAGCTTCTCACGCAGCCTTGCTTCCCAAAGTCCCCAAAGTCCAGTGAGGGAGGAGGTCAGTCCTGCTGTCCTTCCAGCTCGACAGCCTGGAAGGTCCCCAGTGGTCACAGCCTGGGTTCTGTGCCTGCCCCAGCCCGTCTGCTTCCCCAAACCGCCCGACTAGGATGGGCTTGCAGGCTGGCAACCCTGAGTCTGTCACAAGAGTAATTCTGAAAAGTACTTTTCTGCCGGCTGTGGCAGGGGGAGCCTGTCAGAGCCTGCACTCACCATGAGGCTGCTGAACTCTTTGGTCACCAGAAAGGCCATGATCCAGTTGGTGAGGACGCAGACGCCGGTGGCCACGCCCTTGACGTGCAGAGGGAAGATCTCAGACATGAGGAGCCACGGGATGGGCCCCCAGCCCACAGCGAAGCCTGCAAGGGCAAGAAAGACCTCAAGCCTGCGGGGCCGGGCGGCCCTAGCTCGCCAAAGACCCCCCCGGGCTGAAATGGGGCCTGGATTCAGCCTGGGGACTCAGGTCACTCCCCCGACTTCGGACGCATCAGGCCTTGGCTCTACAGAACAGCACGGGAACGGGGCGGCTTGGAGGGTACTTGTGGGGGTGACGTGAAAGGAGCAGAGCGGGGCTCAGCCGGTGCCCAGCACAGAGCTGTAAACCCAGGGGTGAGGCTGAGCAGGCTGGGACTCCCGGGAGCCACGGAAAACTGGCAGTGACAGGGCGGCCCCCTCAACCTCCTCTCAGCCCCCCACTCACCGGCGATGAAGAGGCACATGCTGCCCACTGCCAGCCAGGCCAGCCCCACGTTGGTATCGGCGGGCTGCATGGAGACGGGCACCGGGAGGTCCATGTGCGAGGAGTTGCCGGGGCCGCCCTCGGTCAGCTTGAAGTAGGCGCCAAAGGCACTGGTGCTGAACACCATGACCACACCTGCAGGTGGAGGGTGGCGGTGGGCAGGGCAGTGGGAGGGCATGAGACGGCGGCCCGTAGCCCAGGCACAGGGCAGTTGTGGGGCTGGCGGTCAGTGCACGGTGTCCCTGGCAGGTGGCCTGGGCTCCTCCCAGCCCCGGCTTGGCCCTCACACCTCAGCTGACCCCAAGAAGCTTCTGGAAGCAGACCCTCCCTGGCTTTGAGGAAGCAGGAGCAACCACCAGCAGCCAGGCCCACTTCCCCAGCAGCACTGAGGGCCCGGCTGCCCATGAGAGGCCTCCCTTGCTTTGCGTGCTGATCCTCACCTTGGCCTGCCACCACCTCCACCCTCCANCTGGGCTCCTCCCAGCCCCGGCTTGGCCCTCACACCTCAGCTGACCCCAAGAAGCTTCTGGAAGCAGACCCTCCCTGGCTTTGAGGAAGCAGGAGCAACCACCAGCAGCCAGGCCCACTTCCCCAGCAGCACTGAGGGCCCGGCTGCCCATGAGAGGCCTCCCTTGCTTTGTGTGCTGATCCTCACCTTGGCCTGCCACCACCTCCACCCTCCACCTCCGTTTCAGAGGAAGTCAGCTCAGGTAGTCACTTGCCCAGAGAGGACCCAGGCTGTCGGTTCCCTCACTGTAAACCAGGCCCTGGAGGGGCCTTCTCCTAGGTCCTCTGCCCAGGTCAAGGCATGCCACAGCAGAGCGGTGAGCGCAGGCCTGACCTGGAGTCAGTGCTCCCCAGAAGTCCTGCCCGTGCCCTTGGGGACACTCAGCCCTTGTTCTCCTCCCACAACGTGCTGACCTCAGCAAAGGCCCTCCAGTCTGCAGTGGGAGGCCCCCAGTCGTGCAGAGGGCAGAGCTATTCCCCTGGGGCCTCACCTGACAAGGTCAAGAGCAGCCTCCGCCCGGCTCTGTCCATGATCAGCGCTGCCGTGGTGGTGAACAGCACCTGGATGACGCCCACGACGACGGAGGCCAGGCTGCTGTCCTGGGGAGACGGGCCAGGCGGACAACCTGGGACCGGGCCCCACCCACACGGCCCCCGGGTGAGGCAGGCCAGACAGAGGCCTCTCTACCTTGAACTTGGCCTCCTCAAAGATGGTCTCCGCATAGAACATGACGGCATTGACGCCCGACAGCTGCTGGAAGGCCATTAGGGAGATGCCGATGATGAAGGGCTTGTAGACGCCCGGACGCCGCAGCTGGCCCACGTGGAAGCCCTGCTAAGATGGACACCGGGCATCAGGGCTTTTCTCTACCTGTCCTGAGGGCGCCCGGCTCTGAGCTTCCCACCATCCTGGGGCCTGGTGGAGTGAGGGAGCCTCTGTGTCTTGTCCCAGCCCCACCTGTAGCCTCTGTTTCCGGTCCCTGCATCACTTTAGCCTCCCCATTTGTAAGGTGACAGGATCCTCCCCTTCCCACAGCCCTTCCTGATTTGCTGGAGGATCCACAGGGATCTATGAGCAGAGAACCCAGGGGAACTATGAGCAGAGAACCCGAGTCCCACCAGCCTTGGGTCTGGGTCTGTGCCGAGCACCTTCACAGGCCCCACTGATCCTTACCACTACTGCCAGGCATGTGCTATGATCCCACTTTACAAGGGAAGAAACTCAGGTTAAAGATGGGACGGTCACACAGCAGGTAAAGGGCAGAGACTCAACATTCTCCCTGGCCCTGTAGCTCCCTGTTTCAAAATTCTGAGTCCTCAAGTCCCTACCTGCATTTTCCTCTGATATGGCCTGGCCCTTCTCTTGCAGGGACAGGGAGATCGGGGCTCAGGCTTCCCCAGGGATCCTAAGACTTGGGTCTGGCCAAGTAGTGGCCCACAGGACATCACTCCCAAGCTCACGGGCCCTTGTGTGTATGCGTGTGAGTACACAGGCGTGCAGCTGTGGTGCCGCGCTGTGTTGACCTCCGGGGTGATACTCCCGGGTACCCCTCCCCGCACGCTGGCTCCCAGCCCCTCACCTGGTGCTCAGCCCCAATGGGAGGCTCCTCCCAGCCCGGGGCAGAGCCCCACAGGAACTGCATGGCGGCCATGGCCTCCTGGCGCTTGTGCTGAGACAGCAGGAAGCGAGGGGTCTCAGGCATGAAACACATGAGCAGCAACATGAAGGAGGGCGGCACGCAGCCCAGCACGGCCAGCCAGCGCCACTCGAGAACCCAGCCTGGGGGTAAGGGGGGAGATGTCAGAGCGGCGTGAGCCAGCCCAGATCTTCTCGGGGAGCTCCTGCCCCCTGCCAACCCAGGGCCTCTGCTTAAAGGGTGGGGACCCCAGTGTCTTGGCAGGACTCCCCAGGGTTTGTCATTGATGTTGTCATTTTTATTGTTAAGTGTGGAAACGAGGCGGGGGGTGTGTATCAGTGAAGGTTTATGCAGCCACTAAACAAAGGTGCTTGCTCTGTATTGCCGTGATATACGTGATATACGGCACCATCGGTCTGAAAGGGAGTGGGGGCAAGAATGTGCACAGGCCTCCAACCGGTAGACTGAGAAGCAGGCAAGGCTGGCTCCTCCAGGAGGAAGGGGGACAGAGAGGAAGTGGGGCTTTTCACTGAAAAACGTCAGTCAGAACTCACAGAAGCTGATCAGTGAAAGTGTGGCTTATGATGACCTGGAGGAAATCCTATAGGTGTGACTACACCCACGTGACCCTGAGTATCCGTGTCTACACAGTGGCTTTGGGACACTGCTGGCCCCACAAGGCAGCTAGACTGCAGCCAAGACTCTGAATGACAGTCAGGATGCTAAGTGGGTAGGAAGGAAGACCACGGACCTGCATGTTGTCCACTCTGAGGAACCAGAGGGCACGTGCCCCGGACCCTGCCACTGCCCATCCAGCCCCAAACCCCCATTCCCTCGTGGTTCTCAGGCCATCCCTTGACAATTCTTACTGGGGCCTGCTGCCAGGCACTTTTTACAGCGTCAGTTAATTTAACCCCTCAGCAGCCTTGGACTAGGTAAGGTTAATCTCCACGTGAAGACAGGGAACCTGAGGCTCCCAGGGGCAGTGGACTAGGCCAAGGTCACACAGCTAGTAAGTGGCATATTCCCCTGATCTGGGGCTGTCAGATAAGAAGCCTGCCTTTCCTCTACCCCAGTTCATTCCAGGGTGCTTCTGGAAGCTTCCTCTTGCTTTTGGAAGCTTCCTCACGCTGGCTCCAGCTCTGACCCTCGGGTTCTCTGGAACCTGCCTCCTTCAGGCTGCAAATCCAGTAGTGATTCTCAGGGAGACACATTTGCGCCCTCCAAGCTCTTACACTAAAGACTCTCCCTGCACCCCCAGAATCCTCGTTGGTCATCGCACAGGGAGGTACTGCTCTAACTCGTCAGCCCTCCCTACACTCCTGGAATGGGCTTCTGCTCTGGGGAGATGAGGACATCACCTTCTCCAGCTCTCCTCAGAATACTATCACAAGACCCACATGACCCAGGGTTCTCAGGGAAGTGGTCTGGGAACGTGGCATCTTGGGCAGTGGCTGTGTGACCTTGGGCAAGTCCCCTGACCTCTCTGAACTTCAGTTTCTACATCTGTAAGGTAGTCAAATATCCATGAACAGTCACCACAAGAGATAATAAGAAAACCATACCTGCCAGGTAGGCTAATAGGATGCCTGTGACCACCATCAGCTGCACACAGGAGCCGAGCAGCCCTCGCACCTCAGGGTAGGCAATTTCAGAGATGTAGACCTGTTGGTAATTAAGACGAGAGTGTACTTGGGGTCCAGGAGTTCTTAAAACTGAAAAGTCTCAGCCATTCAGAGCTGAGGAGAGCCTCGACTGGGGTACTTGCAGGCCCAGGGGGCCCCTAACTGCAGTTCCCTGGTCATCAGAGATTCCATCTATGTGATTCACAGCACATGTTTAAAGGGTATATACGTGGACACTGTGTGTGTGTGTGGGTGGGTGCAGAGCTTTTTTAGCTTTCATGTAATTGTATACCCTTGACAAAAAGCAAATTCTAACATAGTAGGTCTGTAGAGCTTCCCTGGTGGCCCAGTGGAAGAGAATCTACCTGCCAAGCAGGAGATACAGGCTTCATCCCTGGGTGGGGAAGATCCCCTGGAGAAGAAAACGGCAACCCACTCCAGTATTCCTGCCTGGGAAATCCCGCGGACAGAGGAGCCTGGCGGGGTATAGTCTGTGGGGTCACAGAGGGTCAGATATGAGACTTGGCAACTAAACAACAACAGAGGTGTGGTGGGCCCACGATTCCGCCTTTCTAACCACCTCCAGGAGACACACAGCTGCTGACCCAAGGACCACACTTTGAGTGCTGCCCTTGGAGTGAAAGCAGGAACTCTCCACCTCAGTTGCTACCAGTGACTGCCGCAGCTTCCACTGGGCTCAGGAGCCAGAAAGCGCTTGCCCATGCTTCTGTGTTATTCCATGTCTTATGTCCACGACTAAGGCAGGTGTGTTTTTGCCCAGTAAAAAAAAAAAAAAACACCAAAAAAATCCAGATATAAAATCCAATCTAGCTGCTGCGTATTATCCAGCAGATGCAGTTGAAATGAGTGGTAGGTGCAAAGGGAGGGATTCTGAGCTACTGCTTTTAGTCTTGATTGGTTAGGGTGTGGGTGGTGGTGAATCACTCAAGCTCACAACAAGCAGCAGGTCACAGGACACCCAGCAATCCCAGCTGCCAGGGTCGAAGTCCTTTCACCAGCCGTGTCAGGGCCAGGGCCGTGTGTGTAGGCTCTTGTGAAGCCGCACAGCCACGGCCTGAGCTAACACCGTCATTTGCACCTTATGGGCTCACAGAGGTGCTCTGCCCAGGGCTGTGGTTTCACCCAGATGTGTCCAGCTCCAAAGGCAGCGTGGGCAGTGCTGGGTCAGGAGGTGGTGAGAGAAGAGCAGGGGGAACACCTGGAGGGCCGCTTCCTGAGCAGTGAAGGGGCACGCCAGGTCCCAACAGCCTCTGCCCCTGGGGACAAACCACAGTGGGATTTTCCTGCTGAACTGTAGCCAGTGGTCTGAAGGCCAAGGGAGATCTAAGCCATCGTGTGAGGCTTCTGATGACCATCCACAGTAGGGCACCTCATTTGTAGAGCCAAAGAGAGGCCCTGTTAAGTGCCAGCACCCGGGGTTCAAGAAGTAGCATCACCACTGACTTTGTGCTTAAACCAAGGACTTGTGGGTCAGCTGGTAAAGAATCTGCTCACAATGCGGGAGACCTGGGTTCGATCCCTGGGTTGGGAAGATTCCCTTGGAGAGGGGAAAGGCTACCCACTCCAGCATTCTGTTCTGGAGAATTCCATGGACTACAGTCCACGAGTTCGCAAAAGAGTCGACTTCAGACACGACTGAGCGACTTTCACTTCACGTTCCTTTAAGCTTCATCTGTAACCAGGGACGGATAACAGCTCTTTCCAAGACCCCAATGGCGTGTAAGGAAGATGGAGAAGGGGAGGGGCATGGTGTCAGGCACTCAAGAGGCCGCAGCCAGGGAGAGAATTAGGCCCCGAGTTCTGCCCCTTTTCCTGGGTCCCAGGGCGCCTGACTGGGGGAAACACTCACCGGGGCCACGAGCGAGGCAATGCCGCAGGCCAGGCCAGTGAGTAGGCGGCCTCCGAGCAGCATCCACAGGTTCTGAGCCGCGGTGATGACGGCGAAGCCGGCCACGAAGGGCAAGGCGCACAGGAGGAGGCTCAGCTTGCGCCCCGCGCGGTCCAGCAGCCAGCCGCCCAGCACGCCCCCGGCCGCGGCGCCCAGGGTCACGAGGGCCTGGGGGCGGGGCGACCGCCAGCTGAGGGAGGGGCGCCCGGGGCCAACCTCGCCCTCCACCCCACCCTCAGCCGCTGAGG
>SJYV01031046.1:11743-23969 GCA_006410875.1 Neotragus pygmaeus | reverse complement strand
ATAACTTTTCTTCCAAGAAGTAAGCGTCTTTTAATTTCATGGCTGCAATCAGCATTTGCAGTGATTTTGGAGCCCCCCAAAATAATTTATCATTTTATGTTCTATATTATGTTTTATATTCTTAATGTTATAATATCTGTAATCAGTAAAGCCATGAAGAGGTTTTACTAGACTAAGTGTGCAGGTCTGTGGAATCACACCAACAATCCCCAGCATATTACTAAGGCATGTTCCAACGCTCATATATATTTTCTTAGCACCTCTGCTGGAAACTTCCCTATCGGCCCAGCTAGGGCAGAAAGAAAAACCTCAGGATCCCAGTATTGGCTGCCACTCAGGGTGTGGAGGAAAGAGAAAGCTATAACACATACTAGAGGGAGAGGAATAAGGAACCTGGGAGAAATTCAAGAGAGGGATTGAGGAGAGTGCGCGACATGGAAAGGAGACTCAAGAGGCAGCAGGCAAGGATATGAGTGTCTGTGGCCCCCAGCTGACTCCAGGGCTTTCCGGTTTTACTACTGTAATTGGTAATGTATCTGGCACTCCTCCTCCCTCAGTAAGCTCCTGGCTGGCAGGGACCATGCCTCAATCACATTTGAATTGCCTGCATCTAACAGGGGTTCCTGCCTGTTCTCCCTAAATAGCAGAGAGTTATTGGCTTCCCTAGTGGCTCAGATGGTTAAAAAAAAGAAAAAAAAAANCTCAATCACATTTGAATTGCCTGCATCTAACAGGGGTTCCTGCCTGTTCTCCCTAAATAGCAGAGAGTTATTGGCTTCCCTAGTGGCTCAGATGGTTAAAAAAAAGAAAAAAAAAAATCTGCCTGCCATGTGGGAGACTCGGTTTTGATCCCTGGTTCAGGAAGATCCGCTGGAGGAAGCCAAGGCAACCCGCCACAGTAGTCTTGCCTGGATAATCCCATGGACAGAGGAGCCTGACGGGCTACAGTCCATGGAGTCACAAAGAGTTGGACATGACTGGTGACTAATATTTTCACTTTATTGAGCATTTATTTCTGATATGTGCTGTTCTAATACATGAGAATGGGTGAACATGTAACTGAGATACCGTTTTCCATATATGAAAATATTTGGTCCTAGCAGATACTCATTGAGGTAGGAATCATTAAAACTATTTTGCAGAGGAAGAAACCAAAGCACTTCAAGATTCAGGAATTCTGATGGAATCACGCTGAGCTCACCTGAAATCCTAGCTCTTAATCAGACATGGTCCCCTATTGAGAAATTCTTTCTCTGACTTGCTGCCCCCCACCCTAATCTCTCTCTCTCTCTCTTTTTTTTTTTTTTTCACTGCTAAAAATCCAGTGGGGGAGACTTCTCTGCTGGTCCAGTAGTTAAGAATCTGCTTGCCAATGAAAGGGATGAGGGTTTGATCTCTGGTAAGGGAACTAAAATCCCACGTGCCACAGAGCCGCTAAACCCATGAGCTGCAGCTACTGAGCCCGTGCGCCACAACTATAGAGTCTGTGAGCTGCAAATAAAGATCCCACAAGCTGCATCTAAGACCTGACACAGCCAAATAAATAAATAAAAATTTAAAAATCCAATGGAGGAGAAGAGATGAAAAGTGAGCTAATGTTTATTAAAATACTTTTCAATGCAGTAAGCACTTAATGTTGTTGTTGTCACTAAGTCACGCCCCACTCTTGGCAGCCCCATGGACTGTAGCGCACCAGGCTCCCCTGTCCATGGGATTTCCCAGGCAAGAATAGTGGAGTGGGTTGCCATTTTCTTCTCCAGAGGATCTTCCCAACCCAGGGATCCAATCCAGGTCTCCTGCATTGCAGGTGGTTCTTTAGTGCTGAACCACCGGAGAAGCCCATGAGATGTGCTATCTAATTGAAATTTCATAATAACCATTTTAAGCAGACATTATTTTTTCCCATTTCACTGGTAAAAAAAAACTGAGGGTCAAAGAAGTGAATGGATTTTCCCAGCGTCCTACAGTTGGTTAGTTGCAGAAGCAAAATTTAAGCCCAGGTCTCTATGATGACTATACCTTCCAAGGTAGCCAGCCTTTTGGGCACCCTAGTGGCAAAGTCAGTCCAACCTTGCCAAGCCAATGTTGGGTGATCTCAATACTGGTGATATTGGTTTTAGGAGATCTCAGCTGTGATTCAAAGAGTCTCTGGATGTTGGTGGAGGGATCACCTCAACACCTAGGATGTTTCCTCTGAATTCTGTACAGTTCTCTAAACAGCCAAGGCAACCCCTGAACCTATGGCACCCTGGTATTCTGCAGATGGGACCAGGTGTCAGCTGCGAAACCAGCACAGTGGGTCTTTGCCAATTCATGGAAATACATTCAGCTCATGTTGGAAATACTTCAAGATAATTTTTTTTAATCCTATGGCACCCTTTAGTGCTTGTCCATACTAGAATCATCTTATATACTTAGCTATTCTAGATTTCATATATCAATATTTTATGGTGTTTCACAAATAGTCCAGTTCAAGAGACAGATGTTAACCCACTGCCTCTCCTGTCCATCTTTGCCTGCTTACAGCTCAGAATAATAGTAGGTGTGAATTAAGAAAATGACTCAGACTTTGTTTTTTAAAGGAGGGGGAAAAGTAACTGTGATGTCCACCTTCCTGTCTAAGCCTAACGATTCCACTTGTACAATGGGTCCCATCCCTTCCCATCTCCTCGAGGACTTCAGTTCTCTCTGTCTCATGCCTGTTTTTCAGGTCCTCTTTACAGGAAAACTCTTCACAGGATCTGTCAAGGCTCACTTTCACCTCTTCCCTTTCTCTCCTGAAGTCACTCGAATCAGGTTTCAGGTCCCACTACTCCGTGGGAAGAGCTCTTGCAAGGTCACCAGCGACTCCACACTGCAAGCCTCAACAGCCAGTCCTCAGTTCTCTTCTCAGCTCTGCTCATTTCACTCCCTCCCTCTCGGAGCACTTTCTTCACTTCGTTTCTGGGCCATCGCTCTCTGCGGTTCTCTTCCTGCCTCTCCCAGCACTCATTCTCTGTGTCCTTCGCTCCCTGGCCCACAGTGAAAACCCCTTTGTCCCAGAGCTCAGTTCTTGGGATGTTTCTCTTTTGTATCTAATTTCACTCCCCGGATGATGACCTCATTCTGCTCTGTGCTTTAAAATGCCAGCTGTACTCTCAACAATTCTCAGATTTATAGCTGCGGACCTCTCCCTGAAATCCACACTTTCATCTACAACTGCCTTCTAGACATCTCCTCTTGGATGTCTAAATAACGTCTTAGATCTAACAGGTCCAAAACCAAACTCCTGGTTTCCCCATTTAAAACTTCTCTCCCACGTGTTTGCCAGTTTTGGAAATGGGGACCCTATTCTTCCAGGCAGCCACACTTGGAATCATCCTTGGCTCCCCCTTCTCTCCAACCCATCAGCCCACCCTGTGAGGTCTGCCTTTGAGATGTTTCCCATATCTCACCACCTTTTAGAATGGCCCCCGCATCCACCCTGATTACAGACACTCTCATCTCCACGTGGATTCCAGCCACAGACTCCTGCCGGTCCCTCTGCTTCCCAGTGCTTCTTCCCATCCTGGTCTCCTTGCAAGCAGCCAGAGTCATCTGGTTAAAATATAGTCACAGCATCCCCTTCCTTTGCACAGTATCCTCTGTGTGGTTTTCTCCATCAGCCTCTCAGAACTCTGTTCAAATGTCAGGTAATCAGAGAGCCTTTCCCTAACCAGCCTATTAAAATACTAATCTCCACCTGCCCACTGCATTCCCTATCTCCCTTACTTAGCTTTATTTTTCTTCATATATACACACATATAAGTATTATGTATACACACACGTGTGTGTGTGTGTGTGTGTGTGTGTAAGTTGCTTCAGTCACGTCCGACTCTTTGTGACCCCATGGACCGTAGCCTGTCAGGCTCCTCTATTCATGGAAATCTCCAGGCAAAAATACTGGAGTGGGTTGCCATGCCCTCCTCCAGGAGATCTTCCCGATCCAGGGATCAAACCCAAGTCTCTTATGTCTCCTGCATTGGCAGGCGGATTCTTTACCACTAGTGCCACTTGGGAAGCCTATATATATATGTGTGTGTGTGTGTGTGTGTGTGTGTGTGTAACTCATGATATATATTACACGTCCAACTCTTTGTGACATCATGGACTGCCAGGCTCCTCTGTCCATGGAATTCTCCAGGTAAGAATACTGGAGTGGGTAGCCATTCTTTGGTGGGTGTGTGTTCCTCTGTGTGTGTGTGTTTATTTTGTTGTCTTCCCATAAGAACCAACACTTTGCCTTTTATACTTGCTACCTTATCCCTCACACCTAGAACAGTGCTAGACTCAAAGTAGGTCAGTAAATAACTTGTTGAATGAATGAATGGCTTCAGTACCAGAAGTGCCAAAACAGAAGTGTGAACACAGAGCCAGACAGGATCATCTGTCTGGAGAGGAAGAGGCAGGCAGTGCAGCCTCCTTGCATGAGACCCTGTGACACTGTTTGGCACAAGTTTGAGAAAGACTGTCCAATAAGAAAATAGGAATTAGGCCCGCTGAGGCTTGAACCTAATTCCAATTCAAATATCACCATTCACAGGCAATCTTTTCTTTGGTAAAAGAGTCAAGCATGCCTCCCATCCAAACTTCTTTCACAGAAGAGATCTTGTCTTTGGGTGTCTTTCCAGCGCCCAGTAGAAAAGAAGGCTTATGGCTGTCAGCACAGGGCAACTTCCTTGTCCACAGTTCAGCTGCAGAGGATGGGCAATAAAGAAAATTGGCTCAGAGATTTTAAAGAGCATGTTTAGCCAGACCAGATTGGCAAGAGGTTTAACATTGCTGGAGATGTTTTGTTCTTCTGTTGGACTGGTTGTAACCAGTAATGGGCTCTGAGAGAAAGGAATGATGCCCATTTACAGAGGGGACACTGCCCAGGCTCCAGAGAGAGCAGGTTAATTTCAGCAGCTGCCACTAGAGGTCTGTTCACAGCTAGAAATAAGAAGAGGCATTATTCCTGCAGCCTTTTCAGGGCTGAGGGGGAGCTGCCTGCCAGAGGGTCTGCCCCCAGAGTATGCAGAGCTCTCATCGCGACTTCCAGTCCCCCTTCTGTGGCTTTCTTTGATCCCCCCAGAGACCTCATGCTGGGTCCTCTTCCCCACAAAATCATGGGAGGACAGCCCCTTTTAAGTCCTGACTTTCATAAGCCCATGGTTTTAGGGTAGACAGATGAGGAGGTAGTTTTCATCACTAAATAAACATTGCTACCTTCAATAGTAGCATTGCAGTGACCATAAGCAGGTCACTTTCCTGCTTCCTGCAATAAACATTTCCCCAAAGATCTACATAGGAACAGAGTCATTTTTCATGCAGTAGAGATGAGTGCTCAGTCGGAAGGAATCCTTCAAGAATCCTTCAAGGAATCCTATGAGCAGTGATTTGATAACTCTGAACAATTATATCTGTTCGGTAGATTCAGGCCCCAGTACTGCTTTCTTGAGCACAGAAAGCCCTCACCCTTATGAAATTATCTTATTTGCTCATCTGTTGTTGTTTTTTTGTTTTTTGTTTGCATTCTTACCTGCTCACCCAACTGTGACCTCCATGAGAGCTGGGACCTCTGTGTGTTTTGTTCGTGGATATATTTCCAGGGCCAGGGGGGGAGCTGCCTGCCAGAGGGTCTGCCCTTCTGAGGGCAAATAAGATAATTTCGTAAGGATGAAGGCTTTCTGTGCTCAAGTTCATCTGTAGGTGAGTTAGAAGTAGCAGTCCTATAGGTTTCAGAGTTCAGTTATCTTTTACCTGCAAACCCATTCTATTTTTTTTCTTTTATCAAAGTAAAATCCATTGAAATATAACATAAAATTCACCCTTGTAATGATTTTAAAGTATACAATTGAGTGCTTTCCAGGACACTCATGACATTGAACAGTCACCACCACTATATAATTTCAGAACATTTTCCATCACCCAGCAAAGAGATCTGTACCCATTAAGCAATGCCTACTCCCTGCTTCCTTCAGCCTCCAGCAATCACTAACATGCTTTCTGTCTCTATGGGTTTAATCTATCATTTTCTATAAGTGCATTTATATAAAGGGGCATCTTATATAAATGGCATCATACATTAAGTGGCTTTTTGTGTCTGTCTTCTTCCACTTTGCCTAAAGTTTTGAGAGTTCAACCATGTTGTGACAGGTATCAGTACTTCACTCCTTTTATTGCTAAATAATATTCCATTGGATGGATATACAATTTTTGTTTATCTGTCCTTTAGTTAATGGACATTTGGATTGTTTCCTTTTGTCTACTTTCTACCTTTTATCTGTTATGAACAATGCTCCTATGGACATTGTCGTACAACTCTTTGAACACCTTGTTTCAGTTCTCTCAGGCACATACCTGGAAATACGATAATTCTTCATTTTCATGTTGAGCACCCACTCTCTACTAGGCATCCAAGTGCGAAGAGGAATAAGATATTGTCCCTTCCTCCCCCAAGTAATCTCTCACCACACTTTCTGTGTGCTGTTCATTTGTTCAACAAAGGTGTACCTGGCCCTGGAAATATATCCACGAACAAAACACACAGAGGTCCCAGCTCTCATGGAGGTCACAGCTGGATGAGCAGGTAAGAATGCAAAAAAAAAAAAAAAAAAACCCACAATAGATGAGCAAATAAGATAATTTCATAAGGGTGAGGGCTGTTTTAAGTAAACACAAATATTCAATTGTCTCTTGGAAAGTTCTTAATTGCCGCAAAACCATTTAATAATTAGCAGGTCCAAAACTGGGCTCAGCATCTTTATCCCGTTCTCTCCCCACCTAACCTGTTTACCTTCCAGATTTCCCTAACTCTGTTCCAATCCTATATTTCCAGTGAGTCATGCCACTACCTTAGAGTCCTCCTCAACTCTTCCTCCTCCCAAATTCCCACATCTAAGTAGTCCCCAAGTCTTCTGGGTTCTCCCTCCAAGTCTTGAATTGGTCTTCTCTGCTCCATTACCCTCACCTCTGCCTGGTTCAGACTAATATCATCTTTGGATTTCCCAAGGGCTTCCCATCTCTCACTTTTAATCAAGTCTTCACCTCAAAGCCAGAATTACCTTTTTTCTGTGCAAATCCAATCCTGCCACCCTCCAATTTGAAATCTTCACTAGCTCCTCATTCCACTCAAGATCAGGTCCAAACTCAACATGACATAAAGAAATCTCCACTGTCCAGACCCTGCCTACTCTTCCAGCCCCCTCTCTTGCTGATCCTCATATCACCTTCTCTCCAACAGAAATAAAATCTTTTGCTGTCTCCCAGTGACACCACAATTGCATGTTGTTCTCTCTGTCTGGCCTATCCTTCTCTCTTGGACTTGGCCTTCCATTCTTGATCCACCTTATCCTCTTAGAAGCCATCTCTTTCTCTCCCCACCCCCAGGAGACTGAATTAAATGCCTTCCTTTGTCTTCTCGATGGAGATGGCAATGGCATCCCACTCCAGTACTCTTGCCTGGAAACTCCCATGGATGGAGGAGCCTGGTAGGCTGCAGTCCATGGGGTCGCTGGGTCAGACACGACTGAGTGACTTCCCTTTCACTTTTCACTTTCATGCATTGGAGAAGGAAACGGCAACCCACTCCAGTGTTCTTGCCTGGAGAATCCCAGGGATGGCAGAGCCCAGTGGGCTGCCGTCTGTGGGGTCGCAGAGAGTCGGACACAACTGAAGCAACTTAGCAGCAGTCTTCTCGAAGCTGAAGTTGATTAACAATTACGTTTGTCTGCAAAGGCTGATTTTTCTTGTAGAACTGGCAACTGTCTGTTACTTCTATACCCCGAAGGCTGAGCACTTTCTACAAGGTGTATGCTCAAAGATGTTAGCCCCTCTCAGCCTCAAGTGCCCTTCTGTAAATGGGAGTTAATATTACCCACCCCAAATGACGCCTGTGAGAATTAAATGAGAAATGCTTTATAAAATGAATAAACAGGAAACCAATTAGAAACTTGCCCAGAGCCTGCCCCGTAAAAGGGATGCAAAGCTGGTCACTGCTTTTCTTCATCGCGTTGCAGTAAGATTCCCTCCAGGACTTCCCTGACTGTCCAGTGGCTGAGACTGCATGCTCCCTCCCAGTGCAGGGGGCTCAGGTTTGATCCCTGCTCAGGGGTCTAGATCTCACATGCTCCAGCTAAAGATCTACACACAACAACCAAGAGCTGACAGGGTCAAATAAATAAATAACTTAAAAAAAAAAAAGAATTCCCTCCATCATCCAACTGCTGCCCAAACAGCTTCTCCCCAAGGCTTCTAGGACAACACTATCCAAATCACTCAGGCTCTCAACTCTTCTTTACCTCATTTCTTCCTATATTCATTCATTCACAGAGATTCATAGAGATCTGTTGGATTTTCCTTTCTCAATGTTTCCAGCAACACCACTTTCTGATCCATTTCCAAAAGCACCCCACCCTAGTTTAAGAACTGATGACCTCAAGTTTGGATTATTTCTTACAATCCCCACTGGTCTTCCCACTCCCTCTCCCCACCTCTTGCCCCTGTCTCTAAACCTCCATTTGCTACAGTCACCTTCTGGAAATGCACAACTGCCAAAAGCTCCCATTTTACCCATGCATGTACAGGGTGAAATGTAGACTGGCTGATCATATTGAAACAACCCAACAACCATATCAAAAGAGTGTTGTTGATGACTTCCTGAAACTGGAGAAACTCTATTCTTTCAAGTCTCTTTATCAACTTTTGATCAGTCTTGTGAGTGCATTACAGAAAAGAAATGTTAAACAAACTGCAAATCACCAGGAAGTCTGAGGGACAGCCAACACGGTGGGTATTTTTTCTAACCGTCTAGGATGCTGAGTGAAAACGAGTAAGATGTTGTAAGGAAAAATGACTTTTCTATTCAGATTGCAAAAACCAACTGCATATGTGCCAGACCAGGGTGCTCATACTTAAAAACAACTTGTGTGAACAGATGGGGTAACGTGACTGCTGAAAAAAACTGAGTCAATGTGAGTTTGGTGTTACAAACTCAGGAAGTAACAGACCCATTGTTCTTAGTGCCAAGCAGATATTCGGAATGTGTGGGATTACACCTGAAGAGGAACAATGGCCAACGGCAGAGTATTCTTGAATGAGCAATCAAAATAAAGAGGCGTGCAAATACCAATAACAGAAACCAGGCTTCACCATTTATTTCCAAACAGTAGACGGGACCTCAGGTGACTCTATGTCACATGGTTACACCAAAGACCAATTTTGTTCAAACTCAGTAAAATGCAGGCACCTGAACACCAGGTAACACTGGTTGGCATAACAATGGCATCTCAGTCTTTCCTGTAACCCACAAAGGGAAAGTTAAACGTTCATTGGGTTTTGCTTTGTTTTGTTTTTTTTCATTTAACTGAAAAAGTGGAAATCAACCCTACCGCCAGTTAGACTGTGGTGAATAGTGTTTCTAACCAAACAGAGGCAAGGCCACATCACTGGAGCTGAAAAAAATGACTTCTGAGAGATTGTTGCTTTCTTACCAGTGACATCTCCAGCCCTCTTTCTAATTCCTGAGCAAGCATTTCTGAATCATCAATTTGCTGAATTCCTCTTTACAATAACATCCAATACAAAGGAAGTTCCTGTTTCTCTAGTCTTTCCTTAGAATCACCCACATCTTTCAACAAACCCCTCCGATGCTCTCTTCCCAAGGCAACAAGAGCTCTCCCTCATGGCAGCAAGCTGAATAAACCTATATTTTTTTAACTATGCATTTGTTCCTGGGGGTCTCTGACTGGTGTACTTCGATACAACAAATATTTATTGAGCACCACTTATGTGTTAAGTGCTAGGTACTCAGTGATGGAGGAAAGTAGAGCTGATTACAGATGGGAGAAGAGAGAAATCTGAATCAATTCCAGAGGCTCTGTACCAACTGGCACAGAATAAGGGTGAATACCAGTCCCCCAGTGGGACCTGTCCTATAGTCCAGGAGCTCATGACTTACGTGGCCTTGCTCAAAGAAGATATGTTAGGCAAATTACATTCCTTAGTCATGTATGGATGTGAGAGTTGGACCATAAAGAAGGCTGAGCACCGAAAAATTGATGCTTTCAAATTATAGTGCTGGAGAAGACTCTTGAGAGTCCCATGTATAGCAAGGAGATCAAACTAGTCAGTCCTAAAGAAAATCAACCCTGAATATTCATTGGAAGGTCTGATGCTGAAGCTGAAGCTCCAATACTTTGGCCACCTGGTGCAAAAGACCAACTCACTGGAAAAGACTCTGATGCTGGGAAAGACTGAAGGCAGGAGGAGAAGATGGTTGGATGGCATCACCAACTCAATGGATATGAGTTTGAGCAAACTCCAGGAGATGGTGAAGAACAGGGAAGCCTGGCATGCTGCAGTCCATGGGATCGAAAAGAGTTGGACATCACTTAGCAACTGAAAAGCAACAACAACAATTCCTATTTCAGAATGTTGAAAGTGAAAGTGAAGTCACTCGGTCGTGTCCGACTCTTTGCGACCCGTGGACTGTAGCCCACCAAGCTCCTCCGTCCATGGGATTCTCCAGGCAAGAATACTGGAGTGGGTTGCCATTTCCTTCTCCAGGGGATCTTCCCAACCCAGGGATCGAACCCAGGTCTCCCACATTGCAGGCAGACGCTTCAACCTCTGCACCACCAGGGAAGCCCAGGATGTTGAGCTGTTAATAAAATTCACATAGGCCAACCTCAATTGACAAGCAGTCAGAAGGTTTATCGAGAGTTATGTCATAATAGAAGTAACTGGGTGACCGTTATGGACCATCTGCTTGTGACGGCTGGAAGAAACTGATGAGCAGAGTTGAAACCAGAGGCCACACGCAGAGAGTACCCGAGCTCTCTTAGGTGAGCTCATGAGGCCATCAAGAGAGAGAAAGCCTTTCTGTGCAACAATATTCCCATTCCAAAGCCTGGAGGAACCTGGGTTCCCGTCTTGGATTCTCCTGAGCCTCTCTTGTCCACTGATGCCCCTTTTGGTAAGTTGGCTCATATTGCTACTATTAGAGCACTAACTGGGACAAGGAAGAAGGATCAGGGGTTCCTTAAATAACATCTCAAGATGAATAATCGCAAAAGCAAACAGACAAAAGAAGCACTCCGAGTTCACACTGTGCCTTCTGAGTGCAGCGCGGGGCCGGGGAGAGGCGGAGCAGGTGAGCAAGGCAAGAAGCAGGTTGCAGACAGGGCCAGAGACATGCCAAGTGGCACCACGTCTGCTGCTGCCATTGCCTTGCCCATCACACCGTGGCTTGGGCATCAGCTCCTTTGAGCAACTCATATCTTTCTTCCCCACTCCTCCCAGACTTTATCAACAGCTCCTACCTCTCAATGCCCTTGCTCGAGCTGTGTTTACACTTGTGTGAGTGTTTGACTGTTTACCTCCCGCAGCAGATTGAAAGCAGCCTGAGGGCAGGAAATAGGCTTGACTTGTTCACCTCCCTATTCCTGAGGCCTAGTGTAGGATCTGGCATGAAATAACTGCTCAGTACACACGTGTGCACATCCAAATGATGAATGGCCAGCTATGGGGTGTGTCCATCACAGTTCTCCAGAGAAACAGAACCAATAGGAAAGATAGATGCACATATATACACATATGAATATAACATATATGCATACTAGACTATACATTTATGAATATATGTAAGTAAAAGTGTTAGTTGCTCAGTCACGTCCGACTCTTTGTGACCCCATGGACTATAGCCTGCCAGCCTCCTCTGTCCATGGAATTCTCTAGGTAAGAATGCTAGAGTGGGTTGGCATTCGTTTCTCCCGGGGATCTTCCTGACCCAAGGATCGAACCTGCATCTCTTGCGTCTCCTGCATTGCAGGTGGATTCTTTACCATCTGAGCCACCACGAAATCCCTGAATGTGTAAACATTACAAGTAATCAGTTCACATGATAGTGTAGGCTGACCAGTCCCAACATCTGCAGGGCCTGGAGACCTCAGAGAATAATGGTTTAGTTCCAGTATGAAGTCTAGCAGGCTCAAAATCTAGGAGGATCCATTGTTTCAGTTCAAGCCCAAAGGCAGGAAGAAAACCAATGTCACAGTTTGAAAGCAGTTAACCAAGAAGAATTCTCTCATATTGGGAGCTTGTGTACACCTGTGGTGGATTCATGTCGATGTATGGCAAACCCAATAGAGTATTGTAAAGTTAAATCAAAAAATAAATAAATAAATAAATTTATTTAAAAAAATAAAATAAAAAAAATAATAATAAA
>SJYV01031046.1:0-11664 GCA_006410875.1 Neotragus pygmaeus | reverse complement strand
AATAGAGTATTGTAAAGTTAAATCAAAAAATAAATAAATAAATAAATTTATTTAAAAAAATAAAGTAAAAAAAATAATAATAAATTAAAAAAAAAAAAAGAAACAGTCAGTCTTTGTTCTATTCAAGGCTTCAACTGATTGATTGGATGAGGGGGAGAATAATCTGCTTTACTCAAGTCTATGGATTTAAATGTAAATCGCATCCAAAACCATCCTTGCAGGTACATCCAAAATAATGTTTGATCAAATATCTAGGGTGCTCCATGTCCCAGTCAGGTTGACACATAAAATTAACCATGGGAAAAGTGGAGGTGGGGAGGCTGGAGGGAAAATGGAACTTCTCAGGCTGGCTTTGTATTTAGGCAAAATTTTATTGTAATTAGGCAAAAAAAAATTTTTTTAAGGACTTTAGGAGCTGTCCCAACTTTGCCTGCGCTCAGGCCTTATCCTTCCTGGAAGGAGACAGGGAAGATCAGTAACAGGATAGACTCCATCACTTCTGGTTCAGCACATGACTCTCCTCATGGGACACTGAATACTGCGGTTGCTGCTGAGCTGCTGGGCTCCCATTGGCTCACTCAGGTGAAAGGAGGGGTGGAGAGACCACTAGGAGACAAAGTCCTGAAAACTCTGAACCAGAGAAATCTGAGTCCCTTGGCATTCCTAGATACGGCGATTGCTAACGCTGATACTGTTGCCTTGCATAAGACTAAACGTTTTCATAAAGAGATTGCTTTGCTGTTTCAAGAACTCAGAGACGCTGGCCTCCTAGCTTAAAGCCACTCTTGTTAATTCCGCCTCTGGTAACATGCTCACATGCTTTGTGCTTGGGACAAGACTGTGGCACGCTCCTGCCACCTGGTGGCAACACTTGTGCAAATGGAAAGTTGTGCAAAGGTTTTAACCTTGAAGTTCTGATTTGGCCAAAACATACAACAGAAGACTCTGGAGAAATCCCTTGTACAGCAAGGAGATCAAACCAGTCAATCCCAAAGGAAATCAACACTGAATTTTCATTGAAAGGACTGATGCTGAAACTGAAGCTCCAATACTTTGGCCACCTGATGCAAAGAGCCAACTCACTGGAAAAGACCCTGTTGCTAGGAAAGACTGAGGGCAGGAGAAGTGGGCGACAGAGAATGAGAAGGTTGGAGGGCATCACCGACTCAATGGACATGAGTTTGAGCAAACTCCGGGAGATGGTGAAGGACAGGGAGGCCAGGTGTGCTGCAGTCCATGGGGTCGAAGAGTTGGACACGACTGAGCGACTGAACAAGAACAACAGCAAGACAGAAAGGGCAGGCTTTGGGAATTACTTTAGTAAAAGAGAATTATGGGCTAACAGAACAGTAAACATGGGAGGAAAATTAGTGATTTCTGAGTTCAACCATCGCAATTTCCAGATGAGCAAGCTAAAGCTTAGAGATACTCTGTGACTCACTCAAAGATATATAGGCAATAAGTGACCAGAGCCACTTCATCATCAAGTGCTATTTCCTCCCCAACTCAACACTAAAAAATAATTATTTCTTTATTTCAGGCAACTAAAGATTTGCTTAACTGATAGAACTGGGAACAATTTTATTTTGTTTCTGACTTAGGCTCATGGCATGTGGGATCTTAATTCCCTGACCAGGAATTGAACCAGAACTCCTTGCATTGGAAAAGCAGAGTCTTAACCACTGGACTGCCAGGAAAGTCCCAGAACAGTGAACAATTAAGTATACAGTTGACTCTTGAACAACACAAGTTCAAACTGCATACTTCCACTTACATGCGAATTTGTGTTCGATAAATACTTTAGAAAACATTTTGGAGGTCTGCAACAATTTGAAAAAACTCACAGACAAACCATGTGGCTTAGAAATACTGAAGAAATTATGAAAAAGTTAGGTATATCATGAATATATAAAATATATGTAGATATGAATCTATCCTTACATAGGCATAAAGTGAGTGATATATACTACAAAATTAATAACATGTTTAATCTGTTAGCTTTCTGTCTGGTAACTTTGCTTTCAGATACTTACATTATTGTACAGTATGCCTCTCTTGTAATTGGAGAAACTGCATATCAGCCTATTATTACAGGTAAGTGATTTTTTAAAAAATGTAACAGTGTTTCCAATACAGCATTATGAATATGAGGATAGTACTATATGCCATAAAACTTTATAATGATTCATTTATTAGTGTATAGGCTAGACTAAAGCAATCATACTGTTGTTTCTTCGTTTTCAGTTCCTGAATCATTCTATCTGTAAATAAACATCAATTTCTTTTTCACATTATCTTTTCACCTTTGATGTCAAGTGTTAGTCATACAGGTAGGTAAGATCTACAGCATTTTGTATCATGTAAGACAATACTGACGTACGTACTGACAGTTGATTTGTAAAGAGATGACATAAACTTATGGTATTGTTTAAATATGCTACAGTGCTATAAATGTATTTTCTCTACTTTATGATGTGCTATTAACATTTTCTTGTCTCCAGCTTATTTTATTGCAAGAATGCAGTATATAACACACAAAATAGGCACCTGTATATGTCATCAGTCAATATTAGGTTAACAGTAGTTAAGTTTTGAAGAGTCAAAAGCTGTATGTGGATTTTCAACTGTCCAGAGGGTCAGTGCTCCTGACCCTATGTTGTTCCAGGGTCACTGTAATTATAAAGCAAACAAAGGAGACAAATGTCTATTATGATACCTCTTTTGTAATGAGCACAGTCTTGTGAAAAAGACTGTCTTTTCAGAAGCGGCAAAATTCTGCTAGGGTTGAATTCTGAGCTTGTTCTTTCAGTTTAAAGGAACAGACATTTTTGACACCAGGGACCAGTTTCATGGAAGACAGTTCTTCCTCGGACTGGGGGGATGAAGAGGGGGGATTTACTGTGTGCTTTATTTCTATGATTTTTACATCAGTTCCACCTCAGATCATCAGGCATTAGTTAGATCCCAGGGGGACCCCTGCAATGGCATAGTATTTTTACATTTATGCTTTTATTCATCAAATATGTATTAAATATTGTTGTGTTGTGCTAGGTGCTGTGCTGGCCCTGGGGATGCAAGGAAAAGAAAAGCAAAATGAGATTTCTGCTCTCCCGGAGCTCACAGTCTGGTGGAGAAAGACAAGTTCATATGGAAGTGGCGTGGAAGGTGGTAACCAGGACGCTGCACATGTGGTCAGGGAGGAGCAGCCAGGACTGGAGGAGGCAGCTGTCAGTGGAAACAGTCGATGAGAGCCACTGGCCCTGGAGTGACAGCAGTGTCTGAGGGAGCCGAATTCCAAGCGTGGTCAGTGCCAGAGTAACCACGGCACACGTGCGTGCAAAGTCCCTCCAGTCATGTCCAGCTATTTGTGACCTGTGGACTGCAGCACACCAGGCTCCTCTGCGGGATTCTCCAGGCAAGAATACTGAAGTGGCTAGCCATTTCCTCCTCCAGGGGATCTTCCTGACCCAGGGATCGAACCCGCATCTCTTACATCTCCTGGATTGGCAAGTGGGTTCTTGACCACTAGCACCACTGGGGAAGCCCAGAGTAACCGCTAGGAACTGTAAAACGGTGGCACTGCCAAAGCTAAAGAGTTAGGTGAGAGTGGGCATCAAGTACCAGATCTCTATGGTCCATTGCACCTGCCCAGCTGTGGGGAGCTCACCTCTGAAATGCCAAGAGCTGGATGTGGTTGCCACCAGAAGCGGAAGAAAGGGAGAGGGGGACAGTAACAGAGGCCGGACCACCGAGTCCCAGTCCAGGGAAGCCCTGCAGACAGGGCCGAGGGGGCGAGATTAGGAATACGCATCTTGCCGGCGTCAGGACTGGTCCAGGGACTGGTGTGAGGCTGAGCCAANCCAGAGTAACCGCTAGGAACTGTAAAACGGTGGCACTGCCAAAGCTAAAGAGTTAGGTGAGAGTGGGCATCGAGTACCAGATCTCTATGGTCCGTTGCACCTGCCCAGCTGTGGGGAGCTCACCTCTGAAATGCCAAGAGCTGGATGTGGTTGCCACTAGAAGCGGAAGAAAGGGAGAGGGGGACAGTAACAGGGAATACGCATCTTGCCGGCGTCAGGACTGGTCCAGGGACTGGTGTGGGGCTGAGCCAGCAGGGAGGTAGGCAGGCAGGCAGCACAGGCGGCTTCTGTGGTGAGTGTGCCAGCTGGGGCCAGATGGAAACTCTGACCGTGATGCAAGTTCACTCCTCTGTGGGTTTCTGTTCAGACAAATGTCGGTATCATGTGGGTTTAGTTTAAAGCTATTGGCTGTGTGGGGCCAAAGCTCTGCATCCTTGATTTGTTTAAATTTCTCTGTTCCTGATCCACTGAGTTTAAAGGAAGAGATGATCAAGGTGTCGGCTGCTGGGAAGACATCATAGTGCTCTAGAAAGCAGGGCGGGAGAATGCTACCAGCTTCCCCAGAGCAGAGACACCGCTCAGCCTGGGAAACTCATTCTTAAATGCAACATCCATCTGCGAGGTTTTAGGGCAGGTAGTGAGCCTGTGGGGGCTTCCCTGGTGGCTCAGACAGTAAAGAATCTGCCTACAAGGCGAGAGACCCTGGTTCCATCCTTGGGTCATGAAGATCCCCTGGAGAAGGGAATGGCAACCCACTCCAGAATTCTTGCCTGGAGAATTCCACAGAGAGAGGAGCCTGGTGGGCTACAGTCCATGATGTCACAAAGAGTCAGACATGACTGAGTCAGACACACACACCCATACACACAGTGAGCCTGTGACCTTTAAGATATCTAAGCTAACCTTTCCTTGGGAAGACTCCTGACTCATCCAGGTGGAAAGTGGGTTTGGAGCATAGAAAGATGGAAGAAAGGGCTTGGTAGATTCATGGCGCCGTGATGCCTTGTTCCTTTGTTGGGATGGGACGCCCTGAGGAGCTCTCCACGCCACAAGTCTGCCCGGGGACATTTAGCTGGACCCTCTGAAGTGAACTTCATGCCGATCAGCAAGAGATTTGCTTCCACCAGGGCTGTGAGATAGTTCTCACTCCCTGACTCAATTTCCTCGGCTACTCTAGCAATAATTTCCAAAGCTGAGAAGAAAAACNGGGGACATTTAGCTGGACCCTCTGAAGTGAACTTCATGCCGATCAGCAAGAGATTTGCTTCCACCAGGGCTGTGAGATAGTTCTCACTCCCTGACTCAATTTCCTCGGCTACTCTAGCAATAATTTCCAAAACTGAGAAGAAAAACTAGTGTCATGGCCAAAGATGAAAATGTCACGCGAGATATTAAATGTCATCCAAGAGACTGTACACTTAACGGCCCCGAAGTGCTTTTGGGCTCCTGAGAGGATTTCACTTCCTGGCCCTGGAGAAGCCAAGTGCTGCCTTCTATTCCTCCTCGGCATTCGAAAAGTCATAAATGGTTAACTGTGTGAGTCGTTTTTTTTAAAACCTCCCCAGAACACCTAAAAATAGCCTCTGGGGGCTTGATGCCTATTTCCTCAGGTCTTCCTCTTAATCTTTCAGTATTGGTGGTGACGATTTACTGTTACTGTCATCCACAGACTCGCAGAGACAAAAGCAGGGAGGCAGGAAGGCTGAGAGGCAGAGTGTCAGGAGGCTCCCTTGAGAAGCAGAGCCGAGCATCGATCCACTGCATACATCTGTGGATGAGAGATGTCACCTCTTCTTGCCTTGGTTTCCCTGCTAGCAAAAGGAGAGGGAAGTCTCCATCTCCCCAGGGTGCAGCAAGAATCTACCCTTGAATGGGAAGCTTCTACAGATTCTTCAGTAAAACAGGGCCTGCCAGCAGCCAAGTGCTATTAGACAAGGCAAGTCCACACTCATTACGTGCCTTTGCACTGCACATCACCCCTGCTGTTTCCTATCTTTGGGCCAGAGTGGGGCTTTCCTGCCAGTTTTCCAGCCCTGTGGCACGGCCCGAGGCTGAGTGTCCATCACAAGCTCGATGGACCGGGGGCAAGATCGGCCCAGCCCAGCTCAGTCGCCTGCCTGTCTTTCGCAGACATGTCTCTGCTTTCTTTACGCTTAAGTCCAACAGTCAACACCGCCTCTCTCTGTCTCTCAGCCCACCTCCTTCAGGGAGGCTCCCCTGGCAAGCAGACCACCAGCTCGGAGCACTCCTGTCGACCCAGAAGGAAGGACCGTCCACACCAGGGGGCCTCTGTGGCATCCGAACACTCCCAACAATGCAAGGTGATTCGCTGTGTCTTGGGCCCCCCGACACCCCTTAACCTGGAAAATCAGGCAGATTTTTCAGGACAGCAATCAACTCCCAGACACATGGAATCTTCGTAATGTGATTACGCCATTTACCAAAATGCAAAGAGAGGCACTTGAGGCGTTTCTGATTAAGGCTGACATTATCCCTCTAACAGGCCACCTCATTAATCAGAGCTGTTGCTATGACTATGGTGAGGGTGAGGAAATAACCCCAGCTTGATTTGAGGCCTAAATCGCCACCAAGGAAGAGGGCAGCCTCCTGTGACGGACACAGAACTGCTGCTCCCTGGTCGAGAAAGGCTTTCTATTGAAACCTCACCCGCAGCCAGGAAGAGAGGCCTCGGTGTTCTTCCACTGCGCTGGGGTTTTCTGGTTCCACTGCTCAAGATGACTTGATAGCATTATCCTCTGAGGAACTGGGGGAGGAGGTGACGGGCAGGGAGGACCGAAGCCTGATTTGCGGGGCTGTCACAGCCTTCACGTTTCCAGAACTGTGTGTTAATTGCTGATGGCCCTCGGGAACCACGTGGGCCATGGGAACCTGGGGGTGGCCGGAGAGCTGATCTGAGAAAAAAACCCAGCTTTCGCAAGGTGTGAACACTCAGCTCCCGCGCTGTCTCCAGCCCAGGGCCTCGGAAGCACTTGGCAGAGACAAGCCCAGCCCACACACCCCGGGATGAGGCAGGAGTGAAATGGATCTGCAAGCCCAGTGAAAACCCCGGGGCCTCTGCTCTATGCTACAGGGAATCCGGGAACTCTGGGGGAGAACCGGGCACCCAGGACCCTGCCTCTGGCTTGTGTTGTTGTTTAGTTGCTAAGTTGTGTCTGACTCTTTGCGACCCCATGGACGGTAGCCCCCAGGCTCCTCTGTCCATGGGATTTCCCAGCAAGCATACTGGAGTGGGTTGCCATTTCCTTCTCTAGGGGATCTTCCAGACCTGGGATTAAACCTGTGTTTCCTGCATTGGCATGTGGATTCTTTATCCTCTGAGCCACCCAGGAAGCCCCTCTGGCTCGTTAGCAGGGAACTATTTCACAGACCCAAGTCAACCTTCTCTTCTCCGGCCCAGATTTGCCCTGAAAGGGCGGAAATGAGGTCTGCGACATGGCTCAGCCTCTCCCTCACCACTGGGACACTATACAGGAGCAGACTCAGGATATCTGGTTTACAGTCCAAGTCCTGCTAGAACTTTCTGAGCCTTGGTTTTCCCACCTTCCTAGCAGGGACAGTGGAATCTGCTCTGCTGTCCTCGCAGAGCAGAGAAATGAAAGTTCAAAGCACTTCATTTGAGGGAAGGTGATCTGTAAACTCAAGAGCATAGATCTTCAAACATTACTGCATTTGAGAGCCCCCCAACTAGTTTTATAGGGTTTCCCCAGAGGCTCAGTGGTAAAGAATTTGCCTGCCATACAGGAGACTCCGGAGATGTGGGTTTGATCTCTGGGTCAGCAAGATCCTCCTGAGGATGGAAATGGCAATTCACTCTAGTATTCTTGCCAGGGGAACGTCCCTTGGACAGACGAGCCTGGCGGGCTGCAGTTCACAGGGTCTTGAAGAGTCGGACACAACTGGGCATGCACTCAAGGAGTTTTATAAAGTCCTGATTCCTGGTCTCCAATATCAGACATCCTGGTTTCACGGGTCTGTGTGGTGGCCGGGGCATGGGGAGAATTCAAAGCTCTCCCAAGCAGCCAAGGTTGAGGACTGTTGCTCTTGAGTGCTTGCAGGGTGCTATATTACTTCTTTGAGCCTCATTTCCAAAACTAACCTATATTTTTAATGAGGATAAGAATGTTTTAAAGAAAAGGCTTTTGTGGGGATAAAAGTGGAACATGTATATGAGAGTGCATAAGGTGGTTCATCCCAGATCCCTAATTAATGCTCCAGGCCCTCATTAGAGGCCGCTGTCTCTATTTCAAGGGAAAGAGCTTGTCCCCAGGGCCGAGACCCCAGACGTCACCTCACCCTTTAGCTGTGTAACTGCACACACGTCGCTGGATCACGGGGAACATTTGTGACACCCGAAGCCTTTCACACACTTGATCTCACTTAATTTAGCGATAACCCAGTGAGGCGGCTCAGCTGTTGTTACCACCATCAGAAGCCACATCATAGGTGATTTGGGCAATCGGAGTGGAGCTGGGATTTTAGTCCAAATTTGTCTTGTTTCGAAACTGGAGTTCTTTCTACGACCTTCTTGGTTAGAACTGACCTGAATGATTGTCATTCATCACGTACATATATGAGGTCTCTGGGCCACAGGTTTCTGTGTGTTATAATGAAAGCAGTGTTGGGTAGAATTCTGCCATTCAGACCCTCATTTATTAGCAAGCAGGTGCAAAAGCCACATGTGGCTTCCTCTGTGAACTCAATGATATCCTGAACCATGGTCGTTTCAGGTGTTCCAGCAGAGCCTTGCATGAAAGCCTTGCTCAGGGCAAAAGCGACATTTTTTAGCACCAGGATCCAGCTAACTTTGCAGTCGGATCATGAGAAAAAAATAATCTCTGATAGTCAGCCTAACAAACACAGGATCCATTTGGAGTCCTAAGCTCATGGCACGGTTCCATTTAGCTAATGCACTGATCAGAAGGCGACCAGAACCTTTCAACCCAGAGATCTTTCCCAATAGCTGTGAGGAAGGGAGGAGGGTTAGATTATTCACCAAGCCAACCAAATGCTGCTGGGTGCTGCATTTGTTTCCCAGGGCTGCTAAAACAAAGTACCACCAACTGGGTGGTTAAAAACAACAGAGCTTTATTCCCTCACAGTTCGGGAGGCCAGAAGTCCAAAACCAAGATATCAGCAGGGGCCACGGTCCCTGTGAAAGTTCGAGGGAAGGGTCTTTCCTTGCCTCTCTCCTAGCAGCTCGTGGATGCCAGCCATCCTTGGTGTTCCTTGACTCATGGCTGTGTGACTCTAACCTTTACCTCTGCCATCTTCTCTGTTTCTCCGTGTGTCCTTTCTTATTCTTATAAGGGCACTAGTTGTAAGAATTAGGAACCCACTCTAACACAGTATGACCTCAACTAATTTATATCTGCAAAGACTTTATTTTCAAATAAAGTCACATTCTGAGGTCCCAGTTGGACATGAATTTGAGGGGACACTATTCGACCCAGTACAAGCACCTGTACTGTGCCAAGTGCTTACAGAAAGATGTAGGTGAATAAGTGGGCCCTGTACTTGGGTTGCTCACCCTCCAGCCATGGAGACCAGCAGGTGTGTGAACACCCTGAGAATGGTAAGCACGTGTTTCTGGTGCAGCACGAAGCACGTGTCTCCCCCAGCCTAAGGCTCATGGTGGCAACTTGTGGGCTGACTTGGGAAGGTCTTGCAGGAGGCACTTGGTAGAGGAGGATGGGAGGGCAACAGACAGAGGGAAGGACATGTTCATCTACGGGTCTGATCATCAAGTGAGCAGGACTGGTTTATTGAGACGGAATGTGGCATCTGAGATGGGCAAGAGAGACAGATGAAGTCAAACAGTTGGATGAAGGCAGGTCAGAAATGTCCCATGTGCTAGTTTAAGAGAGCTGGGAATTAATCCTCTAGGACTCTGGGAACCACTAGCATCTTTTAGTCAAAGGAAGAATGTAGTTATATTTGCATGTTAGAACAATCAGTGTGGAGCAGTGGAAGGGACCCACTGGAAAAGTTAAGATTGGAAATGGGAAGGCCAAATGACAAGAAATGCTAAGGTTCTGGCATATGGCAGCCACCATAGACATGGAGAGAAAAGAAGTGATTTAACGTTTATTTGGAAGAAGGAATTGGTAGAACTTGTTGATAGATGGAAGGCTGGATGTGGAAAAATAAGGAAGTGGTAATGACATCCAAGGAGCTCTGTTTGGTTTTTTGGTTTTATTTTAATTTTAGTTCTTGGGGTCATCCAATCTCTGGAAATAAACCAAGGACAGAATCCTGGAAGCATCAACATTTAAGAAGCAAGAGGAGGAAAAATAGCTAGGAAAGAGTTCAGAGAACAAAATAGTCAAGTGGCAGAAGAACTGGAACTACACATGGGAACGTTAGCAGAGGGTCCCTGGGACCTCGCTGAAACGTGTGCCTGAGTGGGGAACTAGCCTGAGGAAGGGGAATCCCAGGAAGGAAGGCCCCTGTGTGGGTGGCTTGGAGACCCAGGAAGGAGCTGGGGACTAAGCACCAAGTAACCTTATATGGGGCACCTTGCCCAAGTCTTGATGTCCCCAGAACAATGGGTTCAGGTCAGTTCATTTACTTGTTCATTTAACAGTCACCCTTTCTGGTCTGCCCAGAATTGTTTTGGTTTGAACACTGAAAGCATAATGCCCCAAGAAACCCTTCTGTGCTGGGAAAACTGGTTAGTCACCCTAGTTAACACCACATACTGTGTCGAATGGCATGGAGCTAATAATACTCAGAGCAGGCTTTTGAACACCCCACAGCCTGGAGGGAAAATAATGGGTTATAAGGACTTAAAAAACTGGCAGAGAGTGGGTTGAGATTCCTCTTTCCCACTGCCAAGGAGAATTTAAAGGAAGGTGGTTTGGATATAACTTAGGTCGGGGATAGAAAAGACCCTGATGCTGGGAAAGATTGAGGGCAGGAGGAAAAGGGGGCAATGGAGGAAGAGATGGTTGGATGGCATCAACGACTCAATGGACATGAGTTTGAGCAGACTCCCGGAGAGGGGGAAGGACAGGGAAGCCACGGGGTTGCAAAGAGTCAACACTTTTTTTGTTTGTTTGTTTTAGCAAAATAAGGTTGAGTCCATAAGAAAGTATGTTACCAGGAGAAATATTTCTTGTATAAAGTTAAGATGGGCTGGAGTTAAGCTTATCCTGTTGTTTAACACAATAACAGCAGTGTGAGTTTTCAAGAGAGCTACATTACAATGAGAAATAATTTCTCTTATAAAGCTGGGGACAGCCAGGGTCAGAAGGAAGGGAAAGAGTCCAGGCAGGGTACAATGTGCTTGGTTTTAGATAAGATAGGAGAGAAACCAGTCACAGCTTGGAAAGGAAAATCCTTGTCGAGTCTCTCCTCCAATCCCTACTCTTACCCCTGCATCAGTTTCCTAGTGAAAGTGAAAGTCGCTCAGTTGCGTCCAACTCTTTGTGAGCCCGTGGACTATACAGTCCATGGAATTCTCCAGGCCAGAATACTGGATTGGGTAGCCTTTCCCTTCTCCAGGGGATCTTCCCAACCCAGGGATCGAACACAGGTTTCCTGCACTGCAGGCGGATTCTTTACCAGCTGAGCCGCCAGGGAAGCCCCTTCTGTTTCCTGGAGCTGCCAACAAATGACAAGAATCTAGCTGTCCTCGAACAACAGAAGTCCACTCTCTCATAGTTCTGGAGCCCCAAATTCAAAACCACTGCACTGGCAGAACTGTACTCCTTCTGGCGCTTCCAGAGGTGGGGTGGGGATGGGGGTCAGGGTGTGTTCCTTGCCTCTTCCAGCTCCTGGGGGC
>SJYV01031045.1:0-16712 GCA_006410875.1 Neotragus pygmaeus | reverse complement strand
CATGATTCTTTCAGGTAGCTCCCTCTCGGGGACCCTGGAATAACTGGACCTGCTGGACGGGTCAGATGACAGAGGATGAGATGGTTGGATGGCATCACCGACTTGATGGACATGAGTTTGAGCAAGCTCAGGGAGATGGTGATGGACAGGGAAGCCTGGTGTGCTGCAGTCCATGGGGTTGTAAAGAGTTGGAGATGACTGAGTGACTGAACTGAACTGAACTGAACAATAGGAATAAAAAGTGAAATACTCTAGAATGAATTAGTCATGTTCTACACAGGAAATATAACAGCTGTGAACATTTAAAACTGAAAATTTAATTCTGAAAATTGATTACTGGGATGTTGCAAGATGGTAAGACAACCAGGAAAATGGTGTAGATCCGTCTAAATAAGCAACTACTGGAGACTCTGGAAATCAAGGGAAAGAGACAGTGTCTCCAGACCCTTGTTGTTTGGGGAGCTCTTGTAGAAAAAAGGAGCACAGGAGGGGCATCTAGAATCACAGAAACGATGCAACTGGTGCACAGAAAGCTTCCTTACGGGCAGAGAAAGAAAGGAGAAATACATGGGCTTCTCTCTTCTTCCTCAGTTATCCTTCAATATCCTCACAGTGTCTGCCTTTGTCTAAATTCAGCCAGATACTATTTGACAAAGGAGGCTGGGAAATTCAGCTGTGATAATACAGAGGAGAGCAGGGATAGAACAAGGAATAGATCCAAAGGCAAACAAGTCATGCGTCTGAATACACAGTAACCAGAAAGTGTCAAGAATCTTTTCTGAGATTTGGAAATAAGGCAGAAAGGTGGGTAACATGTCTTCTCTCTCAATTTGGGCAAATCCAATCAAGAGTTATCTAGAAGAATGTATGTAGTTTAGCTTGCTATTGATTAAAGAATTCAGATTTAATGAAGCTATTTGTTCATTGTACTTATAGATTTCTGCCTTGTAGAAATCTGTTGTAGAAGTGAACAATAGTTTTATCCAGTGGAGCAAACAACTTCACAAGTTTAAGACCTGTTTGTAGGAATTAGCCAGTTGTGCATCTACCTCAGCAATCTTACCAGAACATTGCTGATGTACACCTTCTTAAATGTCTTTTGAACAAGTCATAAGGTCTTACTGATCTCCTCATTATTGAGTTAAGCAAAAATTCAGTACATATTTAATTTGTATTTGAGTGACTCGTGGTTTTACCTTTTTGAAAAGTATATCTTAACAAAAGTATTACAAATTTTTGTACAGTTTATACTAACCCCTCAACACATAAAACAACGAAAAATACAACTAAATCTAGACTGGAAGAAAGAACATAAAACCAGAAATTACTTCCTCTCTCCCTTCCCTTCCTTTATCTCTGTTTCCTTTCTCTCTTTCTTTCTTAATTTCTTTTAGAACTAATAAAGATATGACTCTCATGAATTCCTATAATATAGGTGAAAAAAAAATTTTTAATGGTCCTACAAGAGATGCTCCAAAGAACCACTGTTTGGGGAAACTGCACCTTCCTAGCAGACACACACAACAACATTGCTACTCTCAGTTCAGTTCAGTTGCTCCGTCGTGTCTAACTCTGAGAGCCCATGGACTGCAGCATGCAGGCCTCCCTGTCCATCACCAACTCCCAAAGCTTGTTCAAGCTCATGTCCGTCGGGTTGGTGATGCCATCCAACCATCTCATCCTCTGTCATCTTCTTCTCCTCTTGCCTTCAATCTGAAAACCACAGTCACAGAAAACTAACCAAACTGATCACATGGATCAGTTTGTCTAACTCCATGAAACTATGAGCCATTGTCTAGAGCCTTCCAAGATGGATAGGTCATGGTGCAGAGTTCTGACAAAACATGGCCCACTGGAGAAGGGAATTGCAAACCACTTCAGTATTCTTGCTTTGAGAACCGCATGAACAGTTGCTTCCTCACCTGGATGCATTTTTTTGTTATTCAAAATACAGACCAAGCATTGATCCTGTTCCGTAATCTTACTACACAGTCATAGACAGAATTCTCCACATATTTTGGTTTCTAAGTCCATTGCTCCTAATTGAGGCAAACAAGGCAAGTAATTCAGTAAGACAGATTTCTGATTTCAAACATGAAGTGACATGCTAAACGATAAGAAAACTACCCTAGGCCAATTTTCCCCATGACTAGTTTTTAGGGAATTCTCAGTGGTCTAGATTTTCTGGCTAGAGAATTGTTAGATACTTGAGTGACACCTCACATTAGGTGCTTTTCTTCAAATTCCTCCAACTTGATTGAGGTCTGTGCACTCCCATGTGTATTAAGATGCACTGCTCCAGAGTTTAAGCAAGTATTTCAGATAAAATTAAATGGTCTTCTGAGATAATAATGTTCTGTTAAGCACTATCAGAACACTCTTCATCTGGAATGATTCACAAAATCAATAAAGGCCCTTGTCTAACTCTTTTGAATCCTTGCCACAACTAGGTTACGGTGAGTGCCTGGCAAGTACCAGCCTTTGTTTTTGTTGTTGTTCAGTCACTATGTTGTGTCCAACTGTTTGCAACCCAAAGGACTCGTAGCCCACCAGCCTCCTCTGAATGCCACTGTTTCCCTGAGTTTGCTCAAATTCAGGTCCACTGAATCAGTTACGTTGTCTAACCATCTCATCCTCTGCTGCCCTCTTCTCCTTTTGCCTTCAATCTTTCCCAGACTCAGGGTTTTTCCCCAGTGAGTGGGCTCTTTGCATCAAGTGGCCAAGTATTGGAGAGTCAGCTTCAGCAACAGTCCTTCCAATGACTATTCAGGGTTGATTCCCTTTAGGATTGATTGGTTCTATCTCCCTGCAGACCAAGGGACTCTCAAGGGTCTTCTCTAGAGACACTATTGGAAAGTATCAATTCTTTTGCACTCAGTCTTCTTTATGGTCCAACTCTCACACCCATATGTGACTACTGGAAAAACCATAGCTTTGACCTTACAGACGTTTGTTGACAAAGTGAAGTCTCTGCTTCTTAATATGCTGTCTAGGTTGGTCATAGCTTTTCTTCCAAAGAGAAAGTGTTTTTTAATTTCATGGCTGCAATCACTGTCAGCAGTGATTTGGAGCCCAAGAAAATGAAGTCTGTCACTGTTTCCATTTTTTCCCCATCTATTTGACGTGAGATAATGGGAACAGATGCCATGATTTCAGTGTTTTGAATGTTGAGTTTTCAACCCTTAGTTAGTCTATTTAATGTCAATCAATTCACAGCACTAGATCTATGTCAAATCTATGTTCTCAGTGTCTAAACAAGAGGCCATGATGACTTCTAGATCTTGATCTTTCTGGAAGATCAAAATTTCTTCACAAAACATCTCTAATATGGTGATTAAACAGGTCAATTTCTTGAGAAAACATAATTCTTAGTTCTCTCCTTCAACCCCACAAAGATTCCAATTTACATCAAAACAAAGGCTAATCTGGAAATGAGCATGGTTAAAAATGTGATTAACATGCTTAAATAATTGAGTCAAATTTCCCAGAATCCCATGATGCAGCACCCAGATTGCAACCCCATGTCCTCAGAAATGAAGGGCTGCCCATCAGGAACCCTGGCAAGAAACAGCTCCTTTTCCCAGCAGCAGTTTGCCCACAAGAGGAATATAGTATGGTGCATATAAATGGCAGCATATAGTATGGTGCATATGAATGGTGGCAGTGGTTCCACGGGACAGATAAACATGAACTCCATGCTCATGACTGGCATGCTCATGGGTCCTGATAAGAAATATTTCTGACATCTCTACACCAAGACCTCCAAGGAAAATATTGTACAAATAACCCTGCATTAGGATTATTGGGAATGAAGACTCATTGCTCTAGGCACCCAGCTTCAAAGAAGGGACCGACTCAGCTCCATCAAGGACATTTNAAATATTTCTGACATCTCTACACCAAGACCTCCAAGGAAAATATTGTACAAATAACCCTGCATTAGGATTATTGGGAATGAAGACTCATTGCTCTAGGCACCCAGCTTCAAAGAAGGGACCGACTCAGCTCCATCAAGGACATTTCAAGTGATGTCATTTGAGCAGGACTGAATTTTAAGCTGAAGTGTGATATCTACCTGTTATTTTTTTTTTCCTCCTTCTCCTAAGGACCATGTGTTTAAAACAAATATTTTGGGTAGTCTGCCTTCCTGGGGTATTATTATGGAGGTAAGGTGTATTTCTGATCACAAAAGTGTCTTGTGTCACTTTTTTTCTGTTTGGTGATGCACAGTCTTTGGAAAAAATGCAGATGGGCCAGAGAACATTGGAGAAATCCAGAGGTAAGAACACCTGGTTTCTTGATAGTTGTGGTATTGGGTGAAGACCATGGTCCCACCCTCAAGGGTTTTTGTCATATGTTCTATCTTGTGGAGTTGGCATTTCCAAGTTCACCTCTAAGGATAGTGTTGAGTTGCTACTCTTGGTTGTCCTAGACTTTTTCCTAAATATGATTTTTATCTGCCTCTAATGTCCTGTATTGTGCTTCCCTGATGCTCAGTGGTAAAATATCTGCCTGCCAATGCAGGGGACGCAAGAGATGCAGGCTCCATTCTTGGGTCAACAAGATCCTCTGGAAGAGGGCTTGGCAACCCACTCCAGTATTCTTGCTTGGAGAATTCCATGGATAGAGGAGCCTGGCAGGCTACAGTCCATAGGGCAGCAAAGAGTCGGACATGATTGAGAGACTGAATATACACATCATATCAGATTCTTGTCAGTGCTCAGAAAAAAAATGGACAGTATTTCATGCAGATTGAAATGTAAGAGCAGGCTTAGAAGTCAATACCTGCTTGGTTTTCCAGAAACAGTCCTCACCCTGGTAAGCTCTATTTCATTTTCTATAGTAGCTCAGCAGTGGTTAATTTGAAGGAGGGTGCGGGGAGAAAAATCTGATAGAACTGACCAGTCCAAGAAGGCTTTAAGTTTTTAAATTTTATTTTTAATTTAAGAATACAAGCATTAATGTGAAAGTTTAAGGCTGAAATCCCAAGGTTCAACTTCACTTCTCTCTCCCTTTTTTTTCTTTCCCACACTCCTTATCATGGCAAATAATAGGCTTTCATAGTTTCTTAGAGACTTTCCATAAATTATCTTTGACTAAACAATAACTGGGGTTTAATGAAAATAAGGTATCTAGGCAGGATTCTGTAAAGTAGACTTTCATTTTTTAATGTGGATTTATTATATGTCATATTTATTATATATATTATAATATAGGCAATGAATATTCATGTTTAGTAGGCAGAGGATGAGCAGATTTTCAATAGCTTGTAGTAGGAGGAAAATAGCATCATCCCATAATACTTAGCAAGCACAACTGAAATCATCATAATATACAGAACCTCACAAACCACCCACCACAACAGAATCAGAAGGCTCTCTATGAAATGTAATCAGCTAAAAAGGTTATTCTCTCTTTGCTTCTTTATTTATTTAAGGTCCATGCCCCTTTGGGCTTAACAGCTATACCTGTTTTTCAACTTCCAGATAATCTCATACTGATCTAGTAAGTGGCCTGTCTTGTGTTCTCAGAGTGAGAAAGCCGTAGCCAAATAGCAAAGATCAAAGACCCATTGGCTCTCATTCTTTTTTAGGGTTGGTTTCCTGAGTAGTTGATGACCAAACAAAGCAAAGTATTGATAGTTTTGGTTGCTGGGAAGAGTAATTCTCCTTATGGATAGTACATTCATGGCCCCAACTTCTAGAATCCTGCTTTCCTTTTCTTTCTATAGTGAATCAATCTTGGTTTCCCAACCTGTAGTCTTTGAGGTTTCAAATTTATAGCATCAACTTATTATAAGGAGATTTTTGTAAGATTAAAATATGAAAGTTTTTCTTTTTTTCTTGTTTGTTGGCCTTTGATCTTAAAATATTTTTATCAAAGTAAATCGTGGTGGTTTAGTCATTAAGTTGTGTCCAACTCTTTGTGACCTCAAGGACTGTAGCCTACCAGGCTCTTTAACTGGGATTTTCCAGACAAGAATACTGGAGTGGGTGGCCATACCCTTCTCCAGGGCATCCTCCCAACCCAGGGATCGAACCTGGGTCTCCTGCATTGTGGGCAGAATATTTACCAACTGAGCCACCAAGGAAGCCAGAGTAAATCATGTCCAAAATTAAATACATACATTTAACTTTTAAATATATAATCTAATATATTTTAAATTATTTATTGAGGTATATAATTTAATCTATATTTGAAAATTTTTATTTAAAAAATTAGCAGTTTCTTCACCCACCCTGTCTCATGCTCTGTTCTGCTCACTGAAGACATCTACTTTAAAATGCTATCTTGCTGTTTTTTTTGTGTGGGATTTTTTATCCTTGTTTTTTAATGGTATATTTATTTTTCTATTTCTCGATTTTAATATTTGATAACCATAAACTTCCTGTTATGACAGTTGAAGACATGTGTTTCACATTTCTGAGTGACCATTTTACTTTACTCTAAATTCCTATTACTGCTCAATACAGCTCATAATTTAATCAGTGTCTACATTTTATGATTATGTATATAATGCTTGGGCTTCCTTTGTGTCTGCAAGGCAGGAGACCTGGGTTTGATCCCTGCATTGGGAAGGTCCCTTGGAGGGGGGTATGGCAACCACTCACTCAGTGTTCTTGCCTGGAGAATACCCACGAGGAACCTGGTGGGCTACAGTCCATGGGGTTGCAAAGAGTCAGACATGACTGAGAAACAAAGCACAGCACATATAATGCTTCTTAAATGGCCAAATAGTGTATATTGACTATATATCCATCCTTGGAATTAAAAAAAAAAATCTTGAAATTATTCAGTTTCAGTTCAGTCACTCAGTTGTTTTCGACTCGTTGTAACCTGGTGAACTGCAGCACATCAGGCCTCCCTGGAATGCAAAAGTAGGAAGTCAAGAAACACCTGGAGTGACAGGCAAATCTGGCCTTGGAGTACAGAATGAAGCAGGACAAAGGCTAATAAGAGTTTTGCCAAGTGAACACACTGGTCATAGCAAACACCCTCTTCCAACAACACAAGAGAAGACTCTACACATGGACATCACCAGATGGTCAACACCAAAATCAGACTGATTATATTCTTTGCAGTCAAAGATGGAGAAGCTCTATACAGTCAGCAAAAACAAGACCAGGAGCTGACTGTGGCACAGATCATGAACTCCTTATTGCCAGATTTAGACTGAAATTGAAGAAAGTAGGGAAAACCACTAGACCATTCAGATATGACCTAAATCAAATCCCTTATGACTATACAGTGAAAGGAGAAATAGATTTAAGGGACCAGATCTGAGAGACAGAGTGCCTGATGAACTATGGATGGTTTGTGACATTGTACCAGAGACAGGAATCAAGATCATCCCCAAGAAAAAGAAATTCAAAAGAGCAAAATGGCTGTCTGAAGAGGCCTTACAAATTTCTGTGAAAAGAAGAGAAGCAAAAAGCAAAGGAGAAAAGGAAAGATATAAGCATCTGAATGCAGAGTTCGAAAAAATAGCAATGAGAGATAAAAAAGCCTTCCTCAGTGATCAATGCAAAGAAATAGAGGAAAACAACAGAATGGGAAAGACTAGAGATCTCTTCAAGAAAATTAGAGACACCAAGGGAACATTTCATGCAAAGATGGGCTAAATAAAGGACAGAAATGGTATGGACCTAACAGAGGCAAAAGATATTAAGAGGAGGTAGCAAGAATACACAGAAGAACTGTACAAAAAAGATCTTCACGACCCAGATAATCATGATGGTGTGATCACTCATCTAGAGCCAGACATCCTGGAATGTGAAGTCAAGTAGGCCTTAGGAAGCATCACTACAAACAAAGCTAGTGAAGGTGATGGAATTCCAGTTGAGCTGTTTCAAATCCTGAAAGATGATGCTGTGAAAGTGCTGCACTCAGTATGCCAGCAAATTTGGAAAACTCAGCAGTGGCCACAGGACTGGAAAGGTCAGTTTTTATTCCAATCCCAAAGAAAGGCAATGCCAAAGAATGCTCAAACTACTTGAAGTAATTAAGTGCTTCATTTTTTACTATCATTGTTTTTTATGTCTATTCTAAATTCCCCCCTAAAATCTCATTGCATGTGCCAAATACCAGTCAGCAATTCCCCCTTTATTTCTTGAGAACTCTGTCTTGGATTTCTTTATCTCTTGGTTAAAATCTCCGTGAGTTATTCTCCAGACCCGAAACACAGCTTTCATCCTGAGGCTTCCTTTAGCCACACTCCCTATTAGTGTAGAGCCCCTTGTTCTGGATTCTACTGTCTTTCTCGTTTTTAAATTCTCACCTGTTTTTAAAAAGTGCACATTTTGCTGGCAGTTACCAAGAAAATATGCAAGTGACATAAATCTCCAAATCTCTGCTAAAAATCATTGTTCTTTCTTCTCATGTGATTGACAGCTTGACAGAGTATTCTATATTGTTAAATATTTTCTCTCAAAATTTGAAAATTTTGCTTTGTTTCTTCTGCAAAAGGGAGTAATACCCTTGGTTACTCTGTTCTGTTCTGACAGTCCTTCTGTTTTTCATATTTCAAAAATTTGTTAAAATATCCTACTCTTTAATACCTCCTTTTTTCTTCTTTTTGGTTTTGTAGGTTTATGAAATTTTACTCCTGTAGTATCATTTTAGAGGAGGTCTCAAGTGGAAAAAAGATACACGTAACAAGCCACTATCTTTATTCAAAAGTGAGCATTTTCTTTTCTTGCTGCCTAAATAAATCAGCAAAAAGAAGATAGTAAGGTGTGGCTAAGATAAAAACTCATTTTTGATGAAGTCCCTCAATAATTAAACCAAATATTAATAATGAGGCAGGAAACAGAAGCCTGGTACAAATGGGCATAACCATTTGGTGTGAAAAGATTACAGAGTGGTTTTCACAAGCAGAAGAAAAGCTGTTTTTTCTGGGGCTGAAAAAATCACTGGAGAAACAAGAAACAAGGAATTATAGCTGAAAATTCACTTGGATAGTAAGGAGAATCAGGTTTGATATATTGATAGAAACAATATCTTGATCGACATGCAATTTAATGGTTTTCCACTTCATTACTCCCATCCACCCCCATGACTACAACTATAAAGGCTCAGGGAGACATATTCTGAAGGAGTCAGTGTACTCTAAAATGCATGAGTCATTTTCTTTTGTTAAATTTAGCATTAATTTTCTGTCTTCATCAGTTACTTTAGAATTTTTGTCTAAAGGCGATAGTCTCTCAAGTTCTATAACAGAGATGCTGGTTTTCTACTGCCATTTGGTTTTAAAATGTCCCCTGAAAAAATCATGCTGAAGAATGTTATAATGAGTGCTTTATCTTAGTGGTATTTAAAAGAACATTACTTTTCAAAGCAATTACTTAAACCAAATTTGCAAAACAGTCTTGCAACTTGAAAATAATACTGACCAAATAGAAAGTAATGTCAAGAAACCTATCTGAATGCTAACCATATGGACTAGAAGACTTGATCTGAACTCCAGTAAACAGTTGCCCCATGAAAGAGCCAGATGTTGAGAAAATGCACTGCTGCTAAGGAAGGGAAAATACCTATTCACACTCAATGTACATTACATTCACCAAGTGCTTTTACAGCCAGAAGAGAACTGAAGAAAGCAGTGGTGTGTGACAAATGTCAGTATATTCAAAGAAATGAGGTTGTAAACATGTTCCTATATTTTTTAAACTACCTCTCTCAGTGGCTGCTTAGATTGAGGGCAGGAGGAGAAGGGGGCCACAGAGGATGAGATGGTTGGATGGCATCACAGACTCCATGGACATGAATTTGAGCAAACTCCAGGGCACAGTGAAGGATAAGAAAGCCTGCCGTGCTCCAGTCCATCGGGTCGAAAAGAGTCGGACATGACAGCGACTGAACTACAACAAAAAACGTTTTAAAGAAATAAACCTTGAATTAAAATGTTGGAAATAAGAAAGCAATGCATTATCAATAAAGTGTTGTATGTTTTTTATTGACCACCTCGATTGTTCCCCCAGTACCTATGACTTTCCATCATCTGAAACTATGTCACCCTCAACACAGTGATGTTATTTCAGACAGAATGTTAGAACTATCTAGCTTAATCTTGAAGGAGTAGATCCATCCAGATAACTCTGGTGACTCAACTCAGTAACTTCACAGAGAAAATTTTTAACCATAATGTTAAACTCTCTACTGCTCTTCACCTCACTTGTCCTCGTTATCTTCTTGCTCTTGAGCTTTCTCCTTTAATCATTTCCTGTTATGTATAGTAAGTCTTCCTCCATTACTAATGCTCAGCTAAGTCTTGGCTATTCCTCTCCTCTCAGAGGCAATGGTCATCAAGGGAAGTCACCGCATCCTTTTTTTTTTTTTTTTTAAAGAACACCATTACTGAGATATATTAAACATATAAATATTATATATATATAGTATGCAACTTGTTTTGATATCAATATGCACTGTGAAAAGATCAAAATTAAATTAAATAACTTATCCATCACATGTACATTGTTATTTGTGTATGGGGGGGTGAGATTTACTTTAAGATCCATCTTTTTATCAAGTTTTAAGTATACAATACAGTATTGTTAACTGTTTACTTAATACGCATATACTTTTCATGTTGTGACCTTTCCTTTAATCTCCAAGCTTGACTTGAATTATCAATCATTTTCCCTAAGAAAAATGTTCTATGTGGATGAAATTCACCCCTTTGAACTAATTAGGTTCATAGGTGTCTCTGTTACAGTGATATACGATGGTGGCCCAGAGGGTAAAGCGTCTGCCTGCAATGCAGGAGACATGGGTTCGATCCCTGGGTCGGGAAGATACCCTGGAGAAGGAAATGGCAACCCACTCCAGTATTCTTGCCTGGAGAATCCCATGGACAGAGAAACCTGGTGGGCTATAGTCCACAGGGTCGCAAAGAGTCAGACACGACTGAGCGACTTCACTTCACTCACTTTAACTCAACCATACAAAAAACTCAGCACAAAAGCATTGCGTCCATTGAAGTCCAACTCTCAATTCCATTGCATACCGCATACCCTGGGATCCAACTACAGACATCCTGTTTTACCCATATCATATCTCATACATTAACACTGAAGTTTTGCGTTAGTAATGTATGTGTGTGTATTCACACACACACATGAGCTTCAAAATTGGCACTATTTCCCTACATATACCAAGAATTTAATCAAATATTTTGTAATTTATAAATGATTAATCCAATATATGAATAGTCCACATGTAGTCTTATTCATAATAAATCTCCTAGTCCTAAATTACCACCAGCAGTCCTGTTTATTAAAAAAACTATTTAAAATCTATCTGAAAATCACAAAACCTATTTAATTATCACAAAAACCTTAACAAATTATTCTCAATTTCAAAGTTAGGACACTGAGGCTCAGAGTTTTAACTAAACTGTCCACATCTACACAATTAAACAGTGGAAGAGACCTATCTAAAACTAGTTCATTTTGCTCAAAAATTCACGCCTTTTCCTTATGTATCAAGCTAAATAAAAGACTGATTATGTTTAGCAAATACCTGAAATGTTGCCAATGTCAATAAGCAATAGGAAAGAATATTTTCTTTCCAAATCTTTACATTTTAAACTGTCTGCTTTTGATGCACTCATTCCTAAAGATTAGTAAAAGTGATAGCAAAGTAAACAGTTCTGGACATCTGCTGATTGTCCACATACAGTCAGATAAGTCCTATACTTGGTAGTAAACGGTCATGGATATGGCATAATTACAGTGATTCTTATGGAATTTTTCGACCGCCAAATCTTTCTCAGAATAACACAACACATTGCTAAAAAAAAAAAAAAAAAAAAAAGACAACACATAGTCCTTTCAGGAGTCTACCTTATCGATAAGGAAGCTTGGGTTTGGTTTGAAGTGTACCTGAGTTTCACACACACACACATACACAAACACACACATTTTATAACTCAAGTGGCAACTTTCATTAATGCTATATAATACAAACAGATTTGACAAAATGATAAAACAATATGGGACTCTGTTTGGGCTTTTGATTTTATTTCTGAAGCTGTTTTCTTTTTTTTTTTTTTTTAATCTTTTCAACTGTTAACTCAGAGCAAATCATGAGTGATCATTAGTTTAACAAAGAAAGACATATATCTGATGTTTTTCTGAAAGGAAACAAAAAACACTTCCTTGCAATAAAAAATAAATCATTCTTAGGAACTACCATCCTAACACAAAACAAAAGACACAAAGAAGCATCATTATAACTTGGCATTTTTTGACACACATTTAAAATTTATAAAGTGAAAGCCAGACAAGGGAAAATGCTTTTGATTAAATTAGTGGTTAGTTAGAACTCCATGGCAACAAACCCACGCTTGTGAAAAGCATCCTGTCTTAAAAAATTGTATATGATCAAACTCCATTTTAACATCTTGTTCTAAGGATAGTGTAAAATGTCAATGATACCCGACACCTAATGGCACTTAGGATAATTGGGGCATTAGAAGCTCAAGGAGGTGGTTTTCTAATAGTAAAATTTGTAAAACATGAAAGTGAAAGTCACTGAGTCGCGTCTGACTCTTTGCAACCCCATGGACTGTAGCCCACCAGGCTCCTCTGTCCACAGAATTCACCAGGCAAGAATACTGGAGTGGGTTGCCATTTCCTTCTCCAATTGAACTAGGTCTCAACTTTCAAGCAACTAGTGACCTGATAGCCTTAACCTGTCCTATTGCAGGAAAGCATATATGAATTTGGGAATTCAATAGGCAGTAAGGTAAGGAGATGGCTTATATGGGGATGTGCTGATGGCAAGAAGGGGTAAGGCCTCACTGAAGACCCATTATCTATGATTTTAAATTCTAGTAAGATGTCTAGGCCTTACATTACATAAGTGATTTTAGGAAATGGTCATTCATGATAAAAGCAGTTTTGATAGGACTATCTGGCTTAATTTTTAGCTGGAAAGAATCTTAAATCCAAAGTAATATTTATACTTTAGGTGACTAGCTGCATTTGAGGATTTTATCAACTGATGTATCACTAAGAGTTTAATTAGATGACTGAGAATTAAAATACAAAACTAGCATATAAAATCAAATTGAGCAAACTCACAAGCTTTAAGAAGCATTGGCTATTTTTTTTATTTTCAGTAATCTTTGCTACAGAGTAATAAAAATATATTTGGAAAGGAAATGAATATAAATGGAATTTCATTATAATGTTATTAACTATCAGATATGCAACAAATTGTTGTTGCTTTAAGGGAAGTGTTGGCTAAATTAATCAAAAGAAAATAAAAAATTTCAGATTTTCTCATTTAAGTCAACAGAAAATATAGATAAGAGGCGATTTTTCAAGTAAAAACATAACAGTAAATCCTCTTTTCCCTAGGTTTTTAATCACTTCTTTGTACAAGCTTTCGGTCATCAACATATAAACATGCTAAATATTTTCCCATAAAAATAATTGCTAAAACTTATTAAACATTTACATTGTGTCAGAAACTCTTTAAAGTGCTTTACACTTATCAACTCATTTGATCTTACATTAATCCTGTTAGATACTTTTACATTTGTTTGATTTTATATGAGCATTCTGGGATAGTGGGAGATTAAGTAGCCTACCCAAGATCACACAACTAGCAAGTAATCTCTTAGATAGGTAGCCAGGCAGGCTTAAATACTGTACTAATTACCATGCTGGACCTCCATGGTGGTATAGTGGATAAGAATCCACTGCCAATGGAGGGGACAGAGGTTTAATCCCTGGCCCGGGAAGATTCCACAGGCCCCGGAGCACTGAAGTCCTCGTGCCACAGCTCCTGAAGCCCGCCGATTCTGGAGCTGGGAGCCACGACTGTGAGGCTGCGTGCTGCAGCTGTTGAAGCCGTGTGCTTCTAGCCTGTGCTCCACAACAATGAGAACTCACGGCGCGCGGCAACTGGAGAGCAGCCTCCACTTGCTGCAGCTAGAGAAAGCCCACAATCAGCAATGAAGACCCAGGGCAGCCAAAAACAAAATAAATTTTAAAAAATTTAAAATGCTATCAGAGTCCTTTCTAGCTACTATTCTTGTAGTCTTTTTCCATCCCTTCATCACCAAACTTCCCCACAGTCACAGTCTTGCTTCTGATTCACTATTCCCTCCTCAGGGCCCACCTTTCACCTATGCCACGGCGCTGAAACCAGTCTTGTCTATCATGATTTTTTTATAGCTACATCCAAGGATTCTCCTTGGTTCTTATGCTTCTCACACTCTACAGCACGCTTCATTTCTGAATGCTTTCTGGAATGTTCTCCTTTCTTGTTGACTCTGGCATCATCTTTATTTAGTGTGCTAAAGTTTCTTCCTCAACTTTTCCTTTCTAAGAGCCTGTGCAGTACAATAGACTGAGTATAACCCTCCCCTCCTAAACATCTGCTGCATGATATTTACCTTGACCACGTTCTTTAACCAATGCAATGTGTTTCTTGAAACAAGTGGCAGTCTTGCATGTATTTGCAGTTTGCCTTCTCTTGGGTTCCTGTGATCTAACAGGAGAAGAACATACCCCAAGTAGTAGTTGGCTAATGACAATGAGGAACCATGTGGAACAGACTAGAATCTAACCTACGGCCTGGAGGCCTGCTGAGCTGATCCCAGATGAGTTCAGCAGAGAAACAGCAGATATGCAGATCCATGAAAAAGAAATCAAAAGTTTAAAAATCACATGTTGTAAATGACTAGGAAGTTGAAGTTCAGCTTCACTTTCAAAGTGTGAGACTGACAAATGGCAAATAAGTTACCATAACACAATCCTAAGTGCTTTCAATTGTAGAGTCAGAGGAAAATGGTGTCTGCCTTGCTTGGGTTGTTGAGGAAATGAAGCACATGAGATAATACATGTGAAGTACTTGGCACAATGACTGAAAAACTGGCATATAATATGAACCTAATTAATACCTGCTATTATTATTCCATCAAAGAATGTTCTCCTCATCTCCAGACTCAAATATGCTACTGCAAACTACTCTGTGAGGTCACTTAAAGACCTTAAAATCTACAGGTGCTATCATGAGCTCATCATATTTCCTCCTCCTTGGTACCTAACACTGAATATGGCAGTCTATTTCACACAGTTCACAAGCGATCAAACTGTCTCCTCTGATTCCTCCTTCATTAACTCTTTTGTCCAATCCTCGATTTTTTTTTTCAATTTTGCCTCCAATATAGGTCATTTATTCATCTCCTTACTGCTATTACCTTAATTTACTTATTTTACTGCATTAGTCCCAATTTTAAACTTCTCACTATTATAAAAGATAAAACTATAGCCTAGTAGCTTATTACAATCACAGTTTATTTCTCATAAAGAATTCAAGCTATGAGTTTCTGGTTAGTAAATGATTTAGGACCTAAGTTCTGTCCTTCCTATGGTGTCACTATTTTCAATACTGGCTTCCCTGATCTCTGGACTCCTATGTAACAAGCCAGTGGAGTGGATAAAAGCATAGATTGTTGCATATGAAAGGCATTAGGGTTGAGATCGAAGTGGTGCTCATAACTTCCACTCGTCTTACACCAAGCAGAAATCAGTCACATCTCACTTTAAAGAAGATTGAGAAGGGCTATCCAGTTGTGTGCTAAGGAAAGAGAGGTGATGGGTGTGATGGATGGCCAGCCATACATTGCCCTGCTTTCCTTGCTGACCTCTGTCCTTCAAGAACTGGTTCTCCTACCATTCAATTCCTGGCAGGAGACAGAATTTTTGTTGGTTAAACAATAATTTGTTGGATCATCTGACTCCCATGTTTAAATTTTCCAATATCTTCCAGGAGTGCCTTGACTAAAACCCAGACTCCTTACCTTAGCTTACACAGTGCTTTGTTATCTTGTCCTTATTTTACCTTTCTGAACTTGTCTCATGTCTATCTCTTCATCATGCACTAGGGGATATTCACACTGATTTTATTTTGTTTCCTTGACTATCCAAACAAATTCCTTCCTGGAGTGTTCATACTGATCCTTCCCTCTTCCTCGAACACTCTTCTATAATCTTCACATGGCTGGCACCCTTCCTCCCACTAAGACTTCAGCTTAAATGACACCTCTTCAAGGAAGCCCTCACTGACAATCCCAACTAAAATAGTCACCCAGCCACTTTCTAGTACATCCTTCTTTGTTAATGTTCTGTATATATCTTATGACATTTGATATGTTGCTTTCTATCAGGAATCTACTTAGTAAGTCTATCTATCTATCTGCCTATCTATCTATGGAACTATTCACTTATCTATCTATCCTTCCCATAGTATAAGTAGGCAGAGATTATTTCATGTTTTAACCACCACTCTAGAATGCTAGCACTGTTTACCTTACGGTTGCTGCAGCTGCTGCTGATGCTGCTAAGTCACTTCAGTCGTGTACAACTCTGTACGACTGCAGAGACAACAGCCCACCAGGCTCCCTCGTCCCTGGGATTTTCCAGGAAAGAACACTGGAGTGGGTTGCCATTTCATTCTCCAATGTATGAAAGTGAAAAGTGAAAGGGAAGTTGCTCAGGCGTGTCTGACTCTTAAGGAACCCATGGACTGCAGCCTACCAGGTTTCCCCATCCATGGGATTTTTCCAGGCAAAAGTACTGGAGTCGGGTGCCATTGCCTTCTCCTTACCTTATGGTTCAGTTCGGTTTAGTTCAGTCACTCAGTCGTGTCCGACTCTTTGCGACCCCATGAATCACAGCACGCCAGGCCTCCCTGTC
>SJYV01031043.1:0-10424 GCA_006410875.1 Neotragus pygmaeus | reverse complement strand
TCTGGGCTGTGTTTTGTGGTCGGCTAGTGACGAGTTATGGGCTCTGTACCGCGGGCTCCCTGTACAGATTTCTGGCCTGTGTTCTGTGGTCGCCCTGCACCGAGGTCTGGGCTGTGTTCCGAGGTCGGCTGGTGACGAGTTCCGGGCTGTGTGCTGCAGTCACCCTTCACTGAGGTTCGGGCTGTGTTTTGCGGTCGCCCTGCGCCCATGTCCGGCCTCTGTGCTGCGGTTGCCCTGTCCCGAGGTCCATGCTGTGTTCCGTGGTTGACTAGCGACGAGTTTTGAGCTCTGTGCCACAGTCGCCCTGCACAGATTTCCAGGCTGTGTGCCGCGGTCAGCCTTCACTGATGTTCGGGCTGTGTGCCGTGAGCAACCTGCGCCGGGGTCTGGGCTGTGTGCTGTGGTCGCCCTGCACCGAGGTCCTTGCTGTGTTTCGCAGTCGACTAGCGATGAGTTCCAGGCTCTGTGCCGCCGTCACCTGGGACAGATTTCTGGGCGGCATGCTGCGGTCGCCCTTCACTCAGATTCGGGCTGTGTGCTGCAGTCGCCCTGAGCCGAGGTCCATGCTGTTTCTGCGGTCACCCTGTGCCGATTTCTGGCCTGTGTGCCACGGTCACGCTGTGCCGATGTACGGGCTGTGTTCCGCCGTCAGCTGGAGACGAGTTCTCTCCTGTTTGCTATGCTTGCCCTGTGCCGAGGCCTGGGCTGTGTTCCATGGTCGGCTAGCGACAAGTTCCGAGCTCTGTACCCCGGTCTCCCTGCACAAATTTCCGGGCTGTGTACCGCTGTCTCCCTTCACTGAGGTTCGGGCTGTGTGCCGCTGTCACCCTGTGCTAAGGTCTAGTCTCTGTGCCACAGTAGCCTTGAACCGAGTTCCGGGCTGTGTGCCGTGTTGGCCTTGTGCCAAGTTCCGGACTGTGTGCCACAGTTGCCCTGCGCCAATGTCAGATCTGTGTGCCATGGTCACCATCTTCCGTGGTCCCTTCTGTGTGCTAGGGTTGCCCTGGGCCGAGGTCCGTGCTGTGTGCCTTGGTTGCTCTGCATTGTGGTTCAGGCTGTCTGCCGCAGTCGCCCTGCAATGAGTCAAGGCTGGGTTCCACCCTTGGCTTGTGACGAGTTCCATACTCTGTGCCTCGTTCCCTCTGTGCCAAGGACCGGGCTGTGTGCAACGGTCGCCCTGTTTAGAGGCCCAGACTTTGTGCCAAGGTAGCCTTCTACAGAGGTCTGGGCTGTGTGCTGCAGTCGCCCTGTTCCGAGGCCCGGACTATGTTCCACAGTCGGCTAGTGACGAGTTGCAGGCTGTGTGATGCTGTTGCCCTTCACTGAATTTCGGGCTGTGTGCCTCGATCACCCTTCGCGGAGGTCCAGGCTGTGTACCTTGCTCGCCCTGTGACAAGTTCCGGCCTGTTTGCTGTAGTCACCCTGCGCCGAAGTCCGGGCTGTGTTCTGCAGTTGACTGGCGATGATTTCCAAGCTTTGTGCCACAGTCGCCCTTCACTGAATTTCAGGCTGTGTGCCGCCATCACCCTGCACCGAGGTCTGGGTTGTGTGCCGCGGTCGCCCTTCACTGAGGTTCGGACTGTGAGCCACAGTCGCCCTGAGCCAGGTCCATGCTGTTTCCGTGGTCGCCCTGTGCCGAGGTCCAGGCTGTGTGCCGCACTCGGCTTGCAGTGTTACGGGTTCTGTGCCACAGTCCTCTGTGCCAAGATCCAGGCTGTGTGACATGGTCGCCCTGTTCTGAGTTCTGGGCTGTGTGCCACGGTAGCCTTCTGCAGAGGTCCGAGCTGTTTGCCGCGCTTACCCTGCACTGAGATCCGAGTTGTGAGCCGCAGTTGCCCTGAGCCAAAGTCCGGCCTGTCTTCCATGGTCGCCCTGCGCTGAGGTCCGGCCTGTGTGCCGTGGTCGCACTTCACTGAGTTTCAGGCTGTTTNCCGCGCTTACCCTGCACTGAGATCCGAGTTGTGAGCCGCAGTTGCCCTGAGCCAAAGTCCGGCCTGTCTTCCATGGTCGCCCTGCGCTGAGGTCCGGCCTGTGTGCCGTGGTCGCACTTCACTGAGTTTCAGGCTGTTTGCAAAGATCGCCCTTCGCTGAGGTCCGGGCTGTGTGCCGTATTCACCCTGCAACAAGGCCCGGCCTGTGTGCCACGTTCGCCGTGCACCGAGATCTGGGTTGTGTTCCGCGGTTAGCTAGCGACTAGTTCCTGGCTGTGTGCCGTGGTCGCCCTTCAATGAGTTTCAGGCTGTTTGCAATGATCACCCTTCACCGAGTTACGGGATGTGTGCTGTGTCCGCCCTGCGACAAGGACCAGTCTGTTTGCTATGGTCGCCTGGCCCCGAGGTCCGGGATGTGTTCCGCAGTTGGCTAGTGACAATTTCGGGGCTCAGTGCCACGGTCACACTGCGACACGGTCCTGGGTGTGTGCCGCAGTCACCAACTTCTGACGTCCAAGCTGTTTGCCAGGGTTGCCTTTCATCGAGCTCCAGGATGTGTGCCTTGCTTGCCCTTCACTGATGTTTGGGATGTGTGCCGCGGTCGCCCTGAGCCAATGTATGGAATGTGTGCCAGGGTCGCCCTGCGCCAAGGTCCAACCTGTGTGTTGAGGTCACAGTGCGCCGAAGTCTGGGCAGTTTTCCGCAGTCGGCTGGTGACGAGTTGCGGGCTGTGTGCTGCGGTTGGCCTTCACTGAGGTTCAGGCTGTATTCCGCGGTCGGCCTGCATTGCAAACTGGGCTGTGTGCCGTGGTCGCCCTGCCCCGAGGTCCGGGCTGTGTGCCGCGGTCATCCTGCTCTGAAGTCCGGGCTGTGTGCCACGGTTGCCCTGCATTGAGGTCCATGCTGTGTGCCATGGTCGACCTGCACCGAGGTCCATACTGTGTTCTGTAGTCGCCCTGCCCCGAAGTGCTGGCTGTGTTCTGCAGTCGGCTAGCTAAGAATTCCGGGCTCTGTGCCGTGGTCACTCTGTGCAGAGGTCCGGGGTGTGTGCTACGGTCGCTATTGGTCGAGGTCCGTGCTGTGTTCCGCGGTCATCCTTCACTGAAGTTCAGGCTGTGTGCCGCGGTAGCCCTAGGCCGATGTCCGGGCTGTGTGCCGCAGTTGCAGTGCACTGAGATCCAGGCTGTATGCGGCGGTCAACCTGAAGTGAGGTCCGGGTTGTGTTTCGCGGTTGGCTAGTGATGAGTTCTGGGCTCTGTGCCGCGGTTGCACTGCGACGAGGTCCTGGGTGTGTGCCGAAGTCGCCATCGGCCGACATCCATGCTGTTTGCCAGGGTTGCCTTTCATCGAGTTACGGGATGTGTGCCTTGCTCGCCCTTCACTGAGATTCGGGATGTATGCCGTGGTAGCCCTGAACGGATGTCCGGGATGTGTCCTTTAGTCGCCCTGTGCTAAGGTCCGGTCTGTGTGCAAAGGTCGCACTGCGCTGAAGTCCGGGCACTGTTCCGCAGTCGGCTAGTTATGATTTCCGGGCTGTGTGCTGCGGTCGGCCTTCACTGAGGTTCGGGCTGTGTTCCGTGGTCAACCTGTGCAATGAACAGGGCTGTTTGCCATGGTCGCCCTGCCATGAGGTCCGGCATAAGTGTCGCGGTCATCCTGTGCCCACGTCTGGGCTGTGTGCCGCGGTCGCCCTGCATCGAGGTCTGAGCTGTGTGCTGCAGTCGCCTTGTGCCAAAGTCTGGGCTGTGTTCCGCCATCAGCTGGAGACCAGGTCCGTCCTGTTTGCAATGGTCGCCATGCACCGAGGTCCGGGTTGTGTTCTGTGGTCCGCTAGTGATGTGTGCTGAGCTATGTACCCTGGTCGCCCTGCACAGATTTCTGGGCTGTGTGCCGTGGTTGACCTTCACTGAGGTTCAGGCTGTGTGCCCCGTTTGCCCTGCGCCAAGGTCCTGGCTGTGTGCCACGGTCGCCCTGAGCAGAGGTCCGACCTGTGCGCCGTGGTCACTCTGCAACAAAATCCTGGGTGTGTGCCGCACTGAATATCTGCCGACATCTGTGCTGTGTTCCAGGGTCGCCTTGTATTAAGGTCCATGATGTGTGCCATGGTTGCCCTTCACTGAGGTTGGGGATGAGTGCCACAGTCGCCCTGCATCAAAGTCCAGCCTGTGTGCCGCGGTCACCCTGTGCCAAAGTCCGGGCTGTGTTCCGCGGTCAGCTAATGACGAGTTTCAAGCTGTGCGCCACGGTTGCCCTTCACTAAGGTTCGGGCTGTGTGCCGCGGTTGCCCTGCGCCAAATTCCGGGCTGTGTGCTGCGGTCGCCTTCGGTCGAGGTCCGTGCTGTGTGCCAGCCTTGCCCTGCATCATGGTCCAGGATGTGTGCTGCCGTCACTCTTCAAGGAGGTCGGGCTGTGTGCCGCGGTCACCCTTCACTGAGGTTCAGGCTCTTTGCAGCGGTCACCCTTCTCGATGTCCATGATGTGTGCCACGGTCGCCCTTTGCCTCGGTCCAGCCTGTGTTCCGCAGTCGCCCTGTGCCGAAATCCAGGCTGTGTTCCGCTTTCGGCTAGAAACGAGTTACTGGCTGTGTGCCGTGGTCGCCCTCACTGTGTTTCTGGCAGTGTGTCACGGTCGCCCTTNTCGATGTCCATGATGTGTGCCACGGTCGCCCTTTGCCTCGGTCCAGCCTGTGTTCCGCAGTCGCCCTGTGCCGAAATCCAGGCTGTGTTCCGCTTTCGGCTAGAAACGAGTTACTGGCTGTGTGCCGTGGTCGCCCTCACTGTGTTTCTGGCAGTGTGTCACGCTCGCCCTTTGCCAAGGTCCGGGCTGTGTGCCCTTGTCGCCCTGTGCCGAGGTCCAGCCTGTTTGCTGTTGTCGCCCTGGGCCGAGGTCCGGGCTGTGTGCCTTGGTCGGCTAGTGGTGAGTTACAGGCTCTGTCACATGGGCTCCCTGTACAGATTTCTGGGCTGTGTTCAGCGGTCGCCCTGCGCTGAGGTCCGGGCTGTGTTTCGCGGTCAGCTGGCGACGAGTTCCGTGCTGTGTGCTGCAGTCGCCCTTCACTGTGGTTAGGACTGTGTTCTGCGGTCACCCTGCACCGATGTCCGGCCTGTGAGCCGCAGTTGCCCCATGCCGAGGTCCATGTTGTGTTCTGCGATTGGCTAGCGACGAGTTCTGAGCTCTGTGCCACAGTCGCCCTGCACAGAATTGGGGGCTCTGTGCCGTGGTCAGCCTTCACTCAGGTTCGGTTCTGTGCCATGGGCAACCTGTGCTGAGGTATGGGCTGTGTTCCGTGGTGGGCTGGTGACGAGATCCGGACTGTGGAACACAGTCTCTCTTCACTGATATTTGGGCTGTGTTCTGTGGTGCCCTGTGCCGAGGTCTGGGCTGTGTGCCGTGGCCACCCAGTGCGGAGGTCCGGGCTGTGTTTCATGGTTGGCTAGCGACGAGTTCCAAGCTCTGTGCCACGGTTGCCCTGTACAGATTTTCGTTCTGTGTGCCGTGGTCGCCCTTCACTGAGGTTCGGGCTGTGTGCCGCAGTCGCCCTGAGCCGAGGTCCATNGGCCTGTTTGCTGTTGTCGCCCTGGGCCGAGGTCCGGGCTGTGTGCCTTGGTCGGCTAGTGGTGAGTTACAGGCTCTGTCACATGGGCTCCCTGTACAGATTTCTGGGCTGTGTTCAGCGGTCGCCCTGCGCTGAGGTCCGGGCTGTGTTTCGCGGTCAGCTGGCGACGAGTTCCGTGCTGTGTGCTGCAGTCGCCCTTCACTGTGGTTAGGACTGTGTTCTGCGGTCACCCTGCACTGATGTCCGGCCTGTGAGCCGCAGTTGCCCCATGCCGAGGTCCATGTTGTGTTCTGCGATTGGCTAGCGACGAGTTCTGAGCTCTGTGCCACAGTCGCCCTGCACAGAATTGGGGGCTCTGTGCCGTGGTCAGCCTTCACTCAGGTTCGGTTCTGTGCCATGGGCAACCTGTGCTGAGGTATGGGCTGTGTTCCGTGGTGGGCTGGTGACGAGATCTGGACTGTGGAACACAGTCTCTCTTCACTGATATTTGGGCTGTGTTCTGTGGTGCCCTGTGCCGAGGTCTGGGCTGTGTGCCGTGGCCACCCAGTGCGGAGGTCCGGGCTGTGTTTCATGGTTGGCTAGCGACGAGTTCCAAGCTCTGTGCCACGGTTGCCCTGTACAGATTTTCGTTCTGTGTGCCGTGGTCGCCCTTCACTGAGGTTCGGGCTGTGTGCCGCAGTCGCCCTGAGCCGAGGTCCATGCTCTGTGCCACGGTCACCCTGTGTCAAGGTCCGGCCTGTATGCCGCAGTTGCCCTGTGTCGATGTCTGGGCTGTGTTCCGCCATCGGCTGAAGATGAGTTCCTTCCTCTTTTCCATGGTCGCTCTGTGCCGAGGTCCAGGCTGTGTTCTGTGGTCGGCTAGTGACAAGTTCCGTGCTCTGTTCCCCAGTTACCCTGCATAGATTTCCGGGCTGTGTGCCACTGTCTCCCTTCACTGAGGTTCAGGCTGTGTGCCGCAGGCGCCCTGTGCCGAGGTCTGGTCTGTTTGCCACGGTAGCCTTGAACCGAGTTCCGGGTGTGTGCTGTGGTAGCCTTGCGCCGAGGTCCAGGCTGTGTGCTTCAGTTGCCCTGCGCCAAAGTCCAGTCAGTGTGCCACGGTCACCATCTTCTGAGGTCCGTGCTGTGTGCCAGGGTCGCCATGCGCTGAGGTCCGTGCTGTGTGCCTCGGTCGCTCTTCACTGTAGTTCGGGCTGTGTGCAGCGGTCTCCCTGCGACAAGTCCAGGCTGTGTTCTGCCCTCGGCTTGCAACAATTTCTGGGCTCTTTGCCTCGTTCCCTCTGTGCCGAGGTCCGGGCTGTGTTCTGCGGTCGGCTAGCGATAAGTTCCAAGCTCTGTACTCCAGTCACCCTGCACAGATTTCCAGGCTGCGTGCTGCACTCACCCCGCGCAGAGGTCTGGCCACGATCGCCCAGTGCAGAGGTCCATGCTGTGTTCCGCAGTTGGCTAGCGACGAGTTTCAAGCTCTGTGCCATGGTGTCCCTGCACAGAATTTTAGGCTGTGTGCCGCGGTCACCCTTCACTGAGGTTCGGGCTGTGTAACACAGTCACCCTGCTCCATCGTCTGGGCTTTTTACTGAGGTCAACTAGCGACGAGTTCCAGGCTGTGTGACGCAGTCGACCTGCACTCAGTTTTGGGCTATGTTCCTCGGTTGCCCTTCGCCGAGATCCGGGCTGTGTGCCATGGTCACCCTGTGACGAGGTACGTCCTGACTTCCGTGGTCACCCAGTGCCGAGGTCCGGTCTGTGTTCCGCCTTCAGCTTGCGACCTGTTCCCGGTTCTGTTCCGCAGTTCCTCTTTGCCAAGGTCCGGGCTCTGTGTCGTGGTAGCCTGCTCCAGAGGTCCAGGCTGTGTGCCGCGGTCCCCCTGTGCTGAAATCCGGGCTGTGTTCCTCGGTCGCACTGAGCCGATGTCCGGCCTGTGTGCCACAGTCGCCCTGCGCCGAGGTCCGACCAAAGTGCCGCTGTCACCCTGTGCGGAGGTCCGGCCGCAGTGCCACTGTCACCCTGCTCCAAAGTCCGGACTGTGTTCTGCGGTCGGCTAGCGATGAGTTCCAAGCTGTGTGACGCGGTTGCCCCTCACTGAGTTTCAGGCTGTGTGCCTTGGTTGCCCTTCGCAGAGGTCTGGCATATGTGCCTTTTTTGCCCTGTGACAAAGTCCAGTCTGTTTGCCGTTGTCACCCTGCACCATGGTCCGGGCTGGGTTTGGCAGTCGGCTAGCGACGAGTTCCATGCTGTGCCATGGTCGCCCTGCACAGATTTCTGGGCTATTCTGCTGTCGCCCTTCACAGAGGTTCGGGCTGTGTGCCACAGTAGCCCTGTGCCGATGTTTGTGCTGTGTGCCGCGGTCACCCTGCACCAAGGTCCAGGGTGTGTTCCGCGTTTGTCTTGCGAAGATTTCCGAGCTGTGTGCCACATTTGCCCTTGACTGAATTTCGGGCTGTGTGTCGCCGTCGCCCTGCGCCGAGTTCCGGGTTGTGTGCCGCAGTCACCCTGCGCCATGATATGGCCTGTTTGCCATGGTTGCCCTGTGATGAGGTCCAGGCTGTTTTCGGCGTTGGCTAACGATGTGTTCCGAGCACTGTGCCACGGTCACCCTGCACAGATTTCTGGGCTGTGTGCCGTGGTCAAACTTCACTGAGGTTCAGGTTGTGTGCCCCATTCGCCCTGCGCCAAGGTCCGGGCTGTGTGCCATGGTCGCCCTAAGCCGAGGTCCGACCTGTGTGCCGTGGTCACTCTGCACCAAAATCCTGGGTGTGTGCCGCACTGAATATCTGCCGACATCTGTGCTGTGTTCCAGGGTCGCCTTGTCTTAAGGTCCGTGATGTGTGCCATTGTTGCCCTTCACTGAGGTTGGGGATGAGTGCCACAGTCGCCCTGCATCAAAGTCCGGCCTGTGTGCCGCGGTCACCCTGTGCCGAAGTCCGGGCTGTGTTCCGCGGTCGGCTAATGACTAGTTTCAAGCTGTGCGCCACGGTTGCCCTTCACTAAGGTTTGGGCTGTGTGCCGTGGTTGCCCTGCGCCAAATTCCGGGCTGTTTGCTGCGGTCGCCTTCGGTCGAGGTCCGTGCTGTGTGCCAGCCTTGCCCTGCATCATGGTCCAGGATGTGTGCTGCCGTCACTCTTCAAGGAGGTCGGGCTGTGTGCCGCGGTCACCCTTCACTGAGGTTCAGGCTCTGTGCAGTGGTCACCCTTCTCGATGTCCATGATGTGTGCCACGGTCGCCCTTTGCCTCGGTCCAGCCTGTGTTCCGCAGTCGCCCTGTGTCGAAATCCAGGCTGTGTTCCACTTTCGGCTAGAAACGAGTTACTGGCTCTGTGCTGTGGTCGCCCTCACTGTGTTTCGGGCAGTATGTCATGGTCGCCCTTTGCCAAGGTCCGGGCTGTGTGCCCTTGTTGCCCTGTGTCGAGGTCCGGCCTGTTTGCTGTTGTCGCCCTGGGCCAAGGTCCGGGCTGTGTGCCGTGGTCAGCTAGTGGTGAGTTACAGGCTCTGTGCCATGGGCTCCCTGTACAGATTTCTGGGCTGTGTTCTGCGGTCTCCCTGCACCGAGGTCCGGGCTGTGTTCCGCGGTCGGTGGCGACGAGTTCCGTGCTGTGTGCTGAGTCGCCCTTCACTGAGGTTAGGGCTGTGTTCCGCGGTCACCCTGCACCGAGGTTCGGCCTGTGTGCCGCGATTGCCCCGTGCCGAGGTCTGTGCTGTGTTCCGCGGTTGGCTAGCGACGAGCTCTGAGCTCTGTGCCACAGTCGCCCTGCACAAAATTCGGGGCTGTGTGTCCCGGTCAGCCTTCACTCAGGTTCGGTTGTGTGCAATGGGCAACCTGTGCCGAGGTCCGGTCTGTGTTCCGCGGTGGGCTGGCGAAGAGATCCGGGCTGTGTTCCACAGTCGCTCTTCACTGATATTCGGGCTGTGTGCTGCAGCGCCCTGCGCCGAGGTCTGGGCTGTGTCCCGCGGTCACCCAGTGCGGAGGTCCGGGCTCTGTTCCACGGTTGGCTAGCAACGAGTTCCAAGCTCTGTGGCATGGTTGCCCTGCACAGATTTTCGTTCTGTGTGCTGCGGTCGCCCTTCACTGAGGTTCGGGCTGTGTGCCGCAGTCGCCCTGAGCCAAGGTCCATGCTCTGTGCCACGGTCACCCTGCGCCGAGGTCCGGCCTGTATGCCGCAGTAGCACTGTGTCAATGTCTGGGCTGTGTTACGCCGTCGGCTGAAGACGAGTTCATTCGTGTTTTCCATGATCACTATGTGCCGAGGTCCGGGCTGTGTTCTGCGGTCAGCTAGTGACAAGTTCCGAGCTCTGTACCCCGGTTGCCCTGCATAGATTTCCGGGCTGTGTGCCACTGTCTCCCTTCACTGAGGTTTGGGCTGTGTGCCGCAGGCGCCCTGTGCCGATGTCTGGTCTGTTTGCCACGGTAGCCTTGAACCGAGTTCCGGGTGTGTGCCATGGTAGCCTTGCGCTGAGGACTGGGCTGTGTGCCTCAGTTGCCCTGTGCCGAAGTCCGGTCAGTGTGCCATGGTCACAATCTTCCAAGGTCTGTGCTGTGTGCCAGGGTCGCCTTGCACCGAGGTCCGTGCTGTGTGCCTCGGTCGCTCTTCACTGTGGTTCGGGCTGTGTGCAGCGGTCTCCCTGTGACAAGTCCAGGCTGTGTTCTGCCCTCGGCTTGCGACAAGTTCTGGGCTCTGTGCCTCGTTCCCTCTGTGCTGAGGTCCGGGCGGTGTGCCACGGTCGCCCTGTTCCGAGGTCTGGGCTGTGTGCCGAGGTAGTCTTCTGCAGAAGTCCGGGCTGTGTGCCGCGGTTGCCCTGTTCCGAGGTCCGGAATGTGTGCCACGGTCGCCCTGTGGCGAGGTCCGGAATGTGTGCCGCGGTCGCCCTGTGGCAAGGTCCGACCTGTGTGCCACGGTAGCCTAGAACCGAGTTCCGGGCTGTGTGCCATGGTAGCCTTGTGCC
>SJYV01031036.1:0-10452 GCA_006410875.1 Neotragus pygmaeus | reverse complement strand
GCAGACAGCTGTGTCTAGAGCTCAGCATGTAGCACAGTCTAGACCCCAGATCTCCTGGCAAATGTGGGGGAGGACAGAGGGCAGGCCGACTGGTGTTGGGAAGTGTCCATGCCAGGCCTGGGAGCCATGGTTCCTGCCTATACCTCATGTAAACCCGAAGTTTTCTGATCCTCATCCCTTCCTGGCCAGGCTTCCCAACCCTGTGTCTTCGGTGGTCTCTGCCTATGTGCTCTTTCCCCAGAACTGGATTTTCTCTTTTTTGGCCTGCAAAATTCCATGGGCAGAGGAGCCTTGTGGGCCACAGTCCATAGATTCACAAAGAGTCTAACATGACTTAGCCAAGAAATAAAGATTATATGAGAAATAGAAGAAAGTTTAAAAAGAAAGTACCAAAGCAATGAAAAATCCTTTCACTGTCATTAGAAGGTATTTGAGGACTTGCCGTCACTCTAACAAATTTTCAGATAAACACACACTTGGAAACTGTACTGTGTTCCTATATCCTAACATACACAATCCTGCTATAATCTGACAGCAAAGACTTGTCAAATAACAATAACTGTCATGATAATCAGGATCTGCTATTCATCAATATGCTCTGCATTTTCAACACATATTTATATAACGTTTACTCAGTGCCAGCAGGCATTTTCTAAGGGCTCCCTTCACTGCTCAGACAGCAAAGAATCTGCTTTCAATGCAAGGGATCTGGCTTTGAACTTTTGGTGAGGAAAATCGCGTGGGGAAGGAAGTGACTGACGGCTAACGACTTGAGGACTTTTGATCACTAGAGAACTCCTGGCCCCATAGAATATTAATAGGTGAGTGCTCTTTCAAAAGTCTCCATCTCGGCCCAAAGACTAAGTCACACCCCAAAAGCAGTCAGCTGTAGTGCCAAACACCCTTCACCTATCCTTCAGCCAAGATGCAGCCTTGCACATCAGCAGACTGGCTGCTCAAAGCCATATTGAACCCATACATTCCAAAGCACAATTTTGGATACATCCAATGCTTTTCAGAAAGACACAGTCTAGCTCCACCTACCAAAACTCACACACAATTTCCCCAAACCAGGGAAACATCACATGACATTTGTTCAATCCCACTCAGGAGAGGTAGACTCCGTAGTTAAGAGGAACTACAGCCTTTCAACCAAGAAAAGGATCACAAACATAGTAAATTAAACAAAATGAAATGACAGAGAAACATCCAGCAGATGAAGAAACATGGCTAAAACCCAAAGGAATGAACAACAGAAATTAACAAATGAGACCTAGGTTACTTAAAAGCTCCAGGTAGATGCCTTTACCCTGCCTGATCATAAAAACTCTCCCTCCCACCAGTCAACAACAGCTTAACTCTTGTCGCTTAAGAACACACAGATTGACCCTGGCCCAATCTATTCATGCCAGGTCAGCAAAAAGACCACCCCAGCTTGACCCATGCCAGGTCAGTGCAGAGACCACCCCATATCCATCAACACCAGGTCACCACACAACCACACAATATATATCAATGCCAGGTCATTACACAAACCAATCCATCTCCATTCATGTCAGGTCAGTACACAGACCTCCCCACCTCTATCCAAGACAGGGTATCACACAGACCACCCCAGCTCCATCTGCCAGGGCAGCACACAGAACACCCCCATCCCTTCCATGCCAGTGCACAGACCAACCCAGCTTCATACATGTCAGATAACCACTCAGATCACCCCAGGTCCATCCATGCCAGGTCAGTACAGAGATCCCCCACTCTATCCATGCAAGGTAATGACACAGACCACCTAAACTCCACCTGCCAGGTCAGCACACAGACCACCTGCATGCCTTCTATGCCAGTGCACAGACCATCCCAGTTTCATCCATGCCAGGTTAACACACAGACCACACCAGCTTCATCCATGCCAGATCAGTGCAGAGATCCCCCACTCGATCCATGCCAGGTCAGCACACAGACCACCTCAGCTCCTTCCATGCCAGGTCATCAAACAGACAGTCCACCTGCATCCATTCCAGGTGAGCACAAAGACCACACCAGCCCCTTCCCTGCCAGTGCACAGACCCACCCAGCTCCATCCATGCCAGGTAACCACACAGACCACCCCAGCTCCATCCATGTCATACCAGTGCAGATACCACCCCAACTCCATCCATGCCAGGTCAGTACAGAGACATCCCCCCCCAGTTCCATCCATGCCAGGTCACCACACAGACCACCCAACCTCCATCCATGCCAATGCACAGATCACCCCACCTCCATTCATGCCAGTGAACACACCACCCCACCTCCATCCATGCCAGGTTAGCACACAGACCACTCTAACTCCATCCAGGCCAGATCAGCACTCAGAACACCCCAGTTGCATCCACGTCAGGTCAGCACACAAGACCGCCCCACCTCCATCTATGCCAGGTAAGCACACAGAATGCCAAAGCTCCATCCATTCCAGGTCGTTACAGACACCACACTTCTTCCAGATTTCCCAACCTGGGGATTTGGCAAATGGACTGAGAATCCCAAGGGAGTTTGACGTTGGAAGACATTAAGATTTGATTATAGAACTTCCACAGGACTAGGGAAAGAGACTCATGAAAGTCACAAACAAAACCTTGTGTCCACCAGGACCCAGAAGAAAGGAGCAGTGACTCCACAAGTGACTGACCCAGACTTGCCTATGAGGGCTCAGGGCCTCCAGTGGAGGTGCCGGTCAGTCGTGGCCTCCTGCAGTGTGAGAGACACTAGGACCATTTAAAGGAGGTCGCTCTTGTCTTCATTACTTCCACCGTAGTTCTGTCTTAGGTAAAACTATAGGGAGGATCACAGTCCCGCCAATCAACAGAAAGCCGTGTTGACAGGCATTTATATTTATAAGGTCCACTAGTTTCTAAGTAAACAACAACTGATCTGCTGGAGTCTCCTAGGCGTGGTCATCAAAAAAGTATTCACAACTGGGTAGACTGTCACAAAGCCAATTTTAACAGGTACCTTTAATTCACACTTAAAGAAATATCACATGAAAAGATGTCAAAATTGCTAAATATTAGGGAAGGGTGTTCAATATCACCTCACACCAATCAGAATAGTGATTGTCAAGCACTCAACAAAGGTTAAATCTGCATGATGCCATGAAGAAAAGGGAACCATCCACCTCCATTGCTAAAATGAAAATAGGAGAAAGCCACTATGGAGGAGAGCGTGGACGAGCATCAATAATGAAANAAGGAGCTTTAGGATGTGCATTGGTTTTTATTTGCTAAAAAAAAGAAAATGTTTATTTCCCTGACAACTTGCCTGGGTCCTTGTCCACAATCTGTTCTTTTTATTCCCGTGCTCCCCTTGGACCTGTGTCACATTTTCACAAACCAGAACTGAAGCTGCAAGGACACATAAACATTAAGGTCAGCTTTGCACATTGGGTTATTTTCAGAATTTAAGAAGGCCATTGTTTATAATATGGACACGTGTCAGGGACTGGTAGCCGTGACCTCACTGGACTGGATTCCAGATTCCCCCAATGCTCAGAAAACTGTAAACATGGCAATGGCCTGGTTTCTTTCTTTTTTTTTTTTTTTAATTTTTTTAAATGCACGATGGAAGTGTGGAATAAATGTAGAGGAAGTATTCAGACCACAGTCATATTTTAGGCATCCATAGGTGTTAATTTAGCTGCATTGGGAGTACATTTTTTGTTCTATTTTTAGTGTAGATTTAAGCACTTTGAATAGCATGATTCAGGGGTTGATGGGTAATATTTGATATTCTCACAACTTAAAAAACGCTTTTCTTTTTCCTCTAATGCTTTGTCATATTTCTAGAAAATCAATGGAAGAAGAAGTTCTCTATGGCTTTAGAAACATTCCTCCCGAGTATTCCTCTATCAGCTACATGTGAGAACAAATGTCATGTGTTCACGTGCTCTATGTTTAACAAAAGTTATGTTAGAATTCACAATAAAGAGAGAAAAAAATGTATTTTCCCTAGTGCTTAGGTTTCATCCTTCTCTTTTTTCTCTGGGGGCTGTGGGGGATAAGAATATTCTAGTTGTAAAAACACAGTTGAAAGTGTGAATTTGTTAGCCAAGCTGAGGGAGATAATGGACATCTGGACTTGGATATGTGTGATGTTTGGTATTGCTTGTTTTTCATCATTTGCTACTCAGACTGCAAGTGACATGTTACAGATTCCTAAGTCCACCTGGTTTTTTAATGTAACCTCTACTTGCTTGCCTATGAGCGTCCTACCCTTTATACTGGTGCTCAAATCTTTGATTATTTAATTTGTAATCCGTTCCTTAGGTCTTCTGTGGGCAGAGAAGGATTTTGTGTCTCATGCAGCCAGCTGATTTAAGATCAAGTATATGAAATAAATCCGAGACACAATAACCTAAGATACCTGAACCTACTCTATTTCTATAGCTAAATCCCTGATTGTTTCAGTCAACTATTTTGTGTTGATTATTTTCTTCATAGTATATGCTTTTGAACCCTGTTGACTTAAATACCTAAATACTTCTTCCTTCCTTATTTCATTACTATTTAGCATTTTATAACAAGAACAGATGTTAACTGAGAGCTGACTCTAAACGCCAAATAAGTTTTGTTTATCCTAGAATAGTCATTAACTTTGACAGGTACCACTTAAGTGAATTAAAATCACCACTTCTAAGAAAACATTCATTCGTATATTTGTAAGTTATTTTCAGGTTCTGGATGCCCTAGTTCTCCTTTTTGTAAGAAGTAGTTTTCATCTTGTGCTTAATTTCTTTCTTGTTTTAATTTAGTTTAAGTTTACATCATTAGTCCCAGAAGAAAGCTTATTGAAATTCAAAGATCACTGATACCATGCAAGTAAAATGACAAACTGGAACTAAGAGAACATAGACACAGAAGCAGAAAAATCCCTTACTGTTTCTGATCTGAACTTACTTGATCACTATTCCCGTTATTAAATGGGTTAAAAATTCTATCTACAGACACGTATTCCCTATTACTAAAGAATTTTTTTTAACAACATATACAGTTATTACAAAGAGATGATGATGCAACTGAGTTCCCTAAAAGGAGAAACTTGTCAATGGAAGCAGAGCTATTCCTTGCCTTATCACTAACTCTTCCCACTTTATTATTCTGAACAAAGAAAGCAACCAACAGTCAAATTTGCATTATCCTTAACAATAGACCTTAAAGGTGGGTTTAAGGACACCTTAAGTATGTTAAGACTGATTAAAGGAAATAAGGAAACACTTGAAATTCCAGACACAATTGTGAAAATATACAAAACTGTGTTTTCTGGGATGTAAGTCTCAAAGACATCCATACCTAAAAAGCTATGATATTTGGATATAAAGCATGTTCTCAGAAACTGATGTTGAGATAAACCATGCATCTTGCAGGCACTGTTATGGCTACTATTTCTTACCTTCATTCATGAAAATTCAGGGAATGATTATTGTTCTTTTAACAGAGGCAATTCCAACATGACCCAACTTTGTGGGAGACTTGGTTTATAGTGAGGCAAAACTCTTAGATGACCAAGTAATTCACGCCCATATAAATGAGAGTTGATAGTTTATTCATTTCTTAATTTACTCAAAAGATAACTGAGGGGTAGGGAATGTGAAATCATGCACTTTGGCATGATGCCTTATGTCATTAAACTTTTTTCTGGGTTGGTTTAATTGTTTTCCTACAACAAAATTAAGAAGAAATAACTTAGTGCAGGAGTAGAACAAACAACCATTTGACATGTTTTTCCAAAGGAGACCCGGTTTTCTTATGCTAAGATTTAGAGCTGGTTATATACTTGGTTTTCAGCAACTGAGTTTATGCCAGTTTCAGGATTTATGATATAACTTTGAGGCAGTATGAAGAATTTTGAGAATGAACTGACATGGTGGTTATTTCAAGTTTTACTTTTTGCTCCTGGTGGGCAGCAAGATGAAAGTTGGTGCTATGTTAATTAAGATACTGTCACAAGGAACTATAAGACCTGCCTCAGTGTGAGTAAAGGGGAGGACAATGATGGTGATGATGATGATGACAACTTAATCCTAATCTTCTCTGTTTTGTCATCATCAAACTTCAGTCACATGTATAGAAAATGCCCAGACTGAAAAGAAAGAACTCAGCTCTGATTTTTCCATTAAGTATTTCTTCCTTCCAGGTTCAGAACACAAAACACCTCTACAAATAAGAGACAAAAGGAAAAATTTCCTTCTGCCCTTTAGGAAGTGCCCCTCTAAAGTCTCTGAGTCCACTGACAAACTCACGTTTCTGAATTGTTCACTAAGTTAAGTAAGGCACTGTTGTTTTTCTACCATTCACTACCTTCACTATCTTCACAGTACATCCCCCAGCGTCCACAGCCTGGAAAATCTTCTTTTTCTAACGAAGACAAGTCGTTACACTGTATTTCCTCCACTACTAAATGAATAGAAATCGAAGAACTGCACATGAACTTGAGACTCTTACATGTAATATTGATGTTGTGTAAATTTCAGTCTTCACAGTCCAGATAACCTTAAGTTTCAAAGGGCATGCTGGTCATTAAAAAAAAAAAAGATTTAATGTAAAATGACATATTACATAGTGCATGAACATGTGGCAAAGTAATTTGGATCTATCCTTACTAGTCAATGAGAGTCTAAATTTGGGGAGATTGGATGTGAGTGTTTTAGGTTAATTCTCAACTGGGATGAAGACATCTTTCTGTTAGTAAACGTGGACAGTTGTCCATAAACCTCGCAACATATGCTCCTGGTAGCTAGAATCCTTAGTGTGTTTTTTCCACTGAAGTAGTGGAGATATGTTCATATAATCTGCTATTAAATTGTAAAAACTTTTACATTTTCAGAGTTTGAGAGAACCCAAATAGGAAAATGAATTTGGTCATTTTCCTCTGCTGGTGTTCAAATCAAATTTTAAACTCAGACGCTTTCAGATATGTTCAACAGTCAGTAAAAAGTGCATTTTCCATAGTGTTTCCCTTTAGTTTTGCCTACCCTCTTTGATTTTGTACAATCTAGAATGTATGTAACATGCGTAGGTGATGGAGGCACTCCTTTTTTTCTTAGAATATTTACAATTATATATTTGGTTTTGCTTTGACTAGCAATAGGACAATAGACAAATACAAGTGTAAAAATGAGAAATTTTAAACTTGAATTATAATTTGTGTTTTATAGTCGTTTCATAAGTCTGTTGCTCTCTATGAGTATGCTCTCTATATATCCTGTAAAAATTAAATTTATATGTTACATAGAAATTCAAGAAATTAAATTATTTATTAAGCTACATATGTTTCTTCTGGTTTCTACCTGATCATAGATGAAAATAAATTAAATAATGTGTTGTTGGAACCTATGTAAGTACCTTCGTTAATTTGACAACTCTTGTTATATTTCTCTTTCCCTCTCTGTTTATGTCTGTATATGCTTATAATTCTTAGACATAATTCATATTAAGATTATGGAGAAAGGGACTTAAGAAATGGCCAACTGGCTGAACAAAAAGAAAAACTTTGTAAAAAACTCAAGTTCACTTACAATCCTTCTTTATTTTCTTCACTTCTCAATTTTTGAGAAATTTAAGTCACAAATTCAATCTCTTAAAAGTTATTATCATGTTAATGATCTTTTCAAGGTTAAATTCTGCATTTTCCTTTCATCCAATTCATACAATCCTTTGAGGAACAGAAATGAAAGGGATGGTAACATGTAAATCTTCTTTGCTGCTTCTTTTCCTTACTTCTTGATCCCCAGGTATTTTATTCCTTTCTTTTTAAGGTACCACTCACACAAGGACGGGCTTCCCAAGTGGCTCAGTGGTAAAGAACCTGCCTACCAAAGCAGGAGACACAGGAGCCATGGGTTCAGTCCCTGGGTCAGGAAAATCCCCTGGAGGAGGAAATGGCAACCCACTCCAGTATTCTTGCCTAGAAAAATCACATGGACAGAAAAGCCTGGTGGGCTACAGTCCATGGGATCACAGATGCGGGCATGTAAGGACCTTAAAATAAAGTCCCCTCAGGTAATATTTTAAAATGATCAACATCTTTAATCAGTGTTGTTTTTTTTTTTAACTCGGTTTCCACCTAGTTGTCATGTATACTTACTCCTAAAAGGAAATATTTTTGCCCTTTTCATTTTACGTTAAAGATAAATAAAATTGTTGTTTATTTATTTGGGGGAGGGGGAAAAGGGGTAAATCTTTCCATCACAAGGATAACAAGTGAATAATCATAAACCTTTTAGAATAAATGGGCTGTTTCAGCAAAATTCATATCTTAGCACAGCCTTTTAAGAAGCACTTATTAAAGATGAAGCAGAGATAAGTTATGAAAAATGGAAAGTAATATTTTTTAAAACTTAAGATTATTTCAGATTGAATGTCCAAGTAATTGATAAATTTAAAATTTCATAGTCATTTCTACCTCAATAAGGTTTTTCAGTGTGAAAAAAATAACTTCTACTGAGAAAGTAAAATGTTGTATGAGTTATGACTCAGTGTATATTTTATATATTATATTTTAAATTGTGAGTCATAGGAACTGACCTATTATTAAAAGTACCAGGAGAGAACTCTATAGTTGAAGAACATTTGGGACTGTGTGTGTGCATCACACACACACATAAATTCTCAGAAACTTTGGATTACACTCACTAACTGGTTAAAAGGCTGATACTCATGAAACATCTTTCTTATTTCTAGAAGACTCTTAATTGATATCAGATCCACATCTACTGGAAAAATAGAAACATACAATGAGGCAAATATTTGGAAAATTAAAATAGTAGTAACCCAATCACTTACTGCTGTGGGATTTTTATCATGTATGTATGCCTGTAGAGTAATGCAAGCAAATTCATTGATTAAGCTTACATTTTCAATCTGTTTAATGCCCAGTGATACTGATGTGTATGGAGGAGGGTGGGGTGAAATTCTGAAGGATAAAGAACATCTAAATTTGATGAATACCTTAGCCAATTGTTTGCCCAAATTAGGATTTTTATTCCAGTGATATGTTGGTTTGAGATGGTACACAGAGGGAAGTTTTCATTTGAATAGTTATGTATTTGATTTAAAATGTGTTAAAATTAAAAAAAAAAAAAAAACAAGTAGTAGATCAAACGACTTTGTGGATACTGTTTCAGATAGAATAATATATAGTAAATAACTAAACAAAAACATAGGTAAATAATAGTCAAGGAAAGGTGATATATGGCAAAAGTCATCAAAATGGTTTATGAATGACTGGATTATGGAAAAACTGCTAAGGCAGTCCAATTTCCAACTTCTGGGAAATAAAAAAAGAACATCCTCAAAATCAGAGAGCAGAATAACATGTCAAAAGCCCATGTATATGATAAACAGAACTATAAAACTATGAAAATCAGTAGCTGGTTTACATTAAACAATGAAGTATCTCAGTTCTTCGATTGTCTTTGGCAAATAAAGAACTGTTTACACAGCTATGAACTTCAAATGAAGACCAAGCACGGAATGAAAATCCTTCCTTCAGTGGCCTCAGCATGCTTTTCCTCAATAAAATGGGAAAATTATTGCTAAATGTTCTAATGTATGAATAGAAATTAGGATTTTGGCATGCTTGATACTGTGATATAAAGGTTTGGTAAGGAGTGGAATGGTTATTTCACAGCATCCTTCTAATGGGCCTGCTAGTAATAATTCTAAGACCTCGTGCACCAGGGAAATTTAAAATGTCCCAAAGTCCCAGAGATTTCAAATGAAACTAATCCAGTTTGTCCCTGTTGTTAGTCCATTGCTTTGTTTGTTTAACACCCTCCAGGTGATTCTATAAGATAACCAACAGTTGAAAACTATAGGAGCCAAACAGATGAGTCTCAAAATTTAGACTTCAGAACAGTTGCCTGGGAAGTTAGTTAAAAATGGAAATTCAGATTGAATGCCTACGGTACTAGAGTGGAGTTCAGAATCTATTACTTAAGCTCCACAGGTAACTCTAACGTGGTGGCCCAAGGACCTCCCCTCTTTGAGAAACACAGGGTGTAGGGTTTATTGTTTCTATCATTACAACTGGTGTTACTCTTCCGAATACAAAATTAAAGTTTGCAGTGGATGAATGTCACCATAAACTGGATCTTTCTTTGAATAGTTCCTCCCAGTTTGTTCACCAGAACTCACCAATGAAGCCCCGAGAAAAGCTGAACTATATAGACAATAAGAGTTTATGTGAGAATTTCTCAAAAAGAAGGACACACACAAGAACTAGTCAAGACAAGCAACTTTGTCATGAAATATATGACTTCAAAAAAGTAATTGTACCATTGTAGAAGACAAATTAATTAATAGGTAAGCATTAAATAAAAACACCTTCCTTCTAAAAAGATACAGATCTATTGTTACTTCTCTTTCTGTTAAGGAAGAAAAAATAGAAAGATTATACAGGGATACCAAAGATGTTGGT
>SJYV01031035.1:20479-28990 GCA_006410875.1 Neotragus pygmaeus | reverse complement strand
TGCTTCCTCCCACCCAGGCCCTCGCTTCTCACCCTGATTAAATGGCCCTTTCCCTGGGTCAACCAAGTAGCAAGCATGTGCTAATTCCCTAATCTGGCTTGTCCTCGGAGGCCCGCCCCCTCCTGCTGGCCGTACCAGATGCCTAGGGGAGCACAGCAGAGAGGAGATTTGGCAATTATCCAGTTAATTTGATCAGTGGAGACAGCCAAACAAATAATCTGGGCCAAAAAATGTCCAGATCAGCTGTCTGCATGGATCAAATTCCACTTCATTGAAACCGTGCAGGTTCAGCCTTAGAGAATGGCTTGGACTGAAAAACTGTCCCGGGGTCCCGGCCTTCCGGGTGGCACCAGCCTTGAGGGGAAACTGTGAGCTTGGCTCCATTTCTCTGCGACTCCCCTTCCACACCCTTTCAGTGCACTTCCCACTCACAGGCAGCTCAGCCCTGTAGGGCCAGGGTCTTGGGCACCTGTCAAGGGCTGGAGCACTCTTACCTCCATCCCCAACTCAGTATTTAAAATTCATTAAGAGATTTCCAGCATTTGAAATGCATTCAAAAATTGAAGGAATACAGTGTAATGGTAGAACGGTCTGGAACCAAACAAGCTGAGCTGCAGAAAGATACAAAACAGGAAAACTTGCTCATACCTTTATAATCTATACCATTTTAGAGGATACTCACTCCTTACCTCCTGAAACCCACTCTTATCAGGTCTTATCGAGCCACCCTCACTGCCCAGAGGATAATGTTCCAAGTCCTCAGCAGCACGACAGAATAAGACTGTCACAATCAGCCCCCAGACTAGGGTATCAATTAAGTCCATTAAGCCAAATTCTTGGAAGCTTAAAGACAAGGGCTTACTCCCCGACCTAAATTAGTTCAGAGGCAGGCAGTCTGCACTAGGGAGAATGGCTCTTTTAATTCTGTCCTTGCTGTGGTGGGTACCAGGCTTATTTCCTGCTGACGTGTTGGTTTTGAAGCCACTATAAAAAGCCAGAAAAGTTTCATGTTGTAAGATTCTCAGTAAACTTAGATTGCAAACCAATAATGGTATGTCTGTATGTATCTGTGCTCAGACTGGCAAGCTCTCCTTTGCAGGACTTTCTTGGAAGTGGAAAGAAAAAGACAGCAAACCAACGCTGACTTTCTCCTGCCATTTCCCCTAAAGCAAGAGCTTCAGTCAACTTGCAATTTTCTTTACCAGTTACCAATGGCAACGACTCAATCAAATGCTCCACCAATGCATAACTAGGGTCCCCAGCTTTCCACTTTGCAACATTTGAGTCCTAAATATTTGTCTTCCCACCTCCTCCACTCAGTCAATATCACACTTTCAATTCTGTTTCTTGGAGCAAACATCACGTATCAAATTCTCCATCACTTTGGATGCAGTTCAGCTGTGTAGAACAGAAGCTAGAACACACAAGGAATTATTATCTTGAAAAGGAGTCCACAGTTAGGCAGAACTGGAGGCTTCACAGAATCATTGGAAAGCTAGTCTCCTTCTATTATTCTGCCCCAACACCCCTATAGCATAAAATTTCCATCATTAAGGTTCCCTGAAGAGAGCAGAAGATTGCTGAAATTCACATGATCAAGTCTAATTGCAAGGGATGCTGGGACGTGTGATCTTTTACTGAAGGCCATTGTCGCCAAGGCTTCCCAGGTGGCTCAAGTCTTACAGAATCCACCTGCCAATGCAGGAGATGCAGGTGGGAGGCACAGGTTTGATCCCTAGGTGGAGAAGACTTTTCTGCAGAGGAAATGGCAACCCGCTCCAGTATCCTCGCCTGGGAAATCCTAGGGACAGAGGAACCTAACAGTCTACAGTCCAAGGGTTCTCAAAGAGTCGGACACAACATCGTGACTGAGCACATTTCTGCCAAGAATGAAATCAGGACCTTGATACTGAGGGGAAGGAGAATGTTATTGGAGGAGGCCCCTAGCAGCCACTGTTAGTTATTTGTTTGTATTTAAGGCTCTGCAAAAGTGACTCAGCACATTTCTTATTTAAATTTGTAACATGCCCCCTCTACCCGTGCCTGGCAGAGCACCTCTCACAGACCAAGAAATCAACAAATATGTGTTGACTAATCATTGAAGTACAGATTGAAGAGATTTTTCATTAGGACCCTAACTTAGACTGAATCTCAAGGCTAATTTTCATCTAATCACCATGATCCTTTTTAGTCTTTCTGAAGACTTTTTTCTTCTCATCTACTCTCCTTAAGTCAGTTTCTAGGATTCCAGTCAAGACCTTAGAGTGTCATTTAGAGCCACACCAGTCAAAGTGAGGTCTAAGGATTGCTGCCTGTCTGCAAACCACAAATCAACTATACCGTGTTTAGTTTGGCATAGACCTTCTCAATGCAATGCTTTTATTTTCATCTATTTTCATCTTTTTGCAGACCAGTAAGAATTGGGGCTTCCCCGGTGGCTCAGAGGTAAAGAATTAGCTTGCTAATGCAGGAGACACAGGAGATGCAGGTTTAATCGCTGGGTCAGGAAGATCCCTTGGAGAAGGAAATGGCAACCCACTCCAGTATTCTTGCCTGGAAAACACCATGGACAGAGAAGCTTGGCAGGCTACAGTCCACAGGGTTGCAAAGAGTCGGATGTTGACTTAGTGACTGAATAACAAGAATTGAGTAGCACTTAGAGACTGCTTCCCTGGTGGCTCAGACGGTAAAGCGTCTGTCTACAATGCGGGAGACCTGGTTCGAGCTCTGGGTTGGGAAGATCCCCTGGAGAAGGAAATGGCAATCCACTTCAGTACTATTGCCTGGAAAATCCCACGGACAGAGGAGCCTGGTAGGCCCCAGTCTATGGGGTCACAAAGAGTCAGACACGACTGAGCGACTTCACTTTCTTTCTTTAGAGACTATACTTTTGACTATAACAGAACTCATGGTAGGCTATGTGAAAACATTGATTTTACATCAGAATCAACATTCTCATTAAAAGAGACTACCCAAATTGAAAAAAAAATCTAATTACAATTCAAAAGGACTTTGGGTAAAAATGAGCCAAAAAATTTGCGGGGGGGTGGGCGGAATCTGATAAGAAAAACATTACTTGACACTATTTAGAATGAGGTAGCCATGACTTAGGAATATATGACAAAAAACTTAAAGGTCTTAGCCAATTTCAACTTAAGGAAATTCAACCCTGTAATGTGGTCAGTTGCATGTGACTTTAGGCTGCATCAACAGAAGCGTTACATTGAGAACAAGGGAGATGGTGATTTTGCTCTGTAGTTTCAGAACATGCATGGAACACCGTGTCCAAGTGTGAATATACCACTGAGGAGAGATGTTGAAGAGCTGAAATTTGTGCAGAGAGCAACCTGGACAGTGAAAAGATTCAAAATCATGTCATATAGAAATAGTCAAAGGAACTGCTGATGAGAACCTTGTGAGGATAAGACTTGGAGACCATGACCTCTATCTTCAAATATCCAAAGAGCCATCAAGTGAAGAGAGAGGTTAATCTTGTTAGAGAAAATACTAAGTCATAGAACCAGGATGAATGGGTGAAAGATTTAAAAAAGGCAGATTTGTGCTCAGTATCAACAAGAAATATCTGACAATCAGAACAGTCTCCAGATGAAGCAGGCTATCTTGGAAGGTCATGAACTTGATCACCGGGGCGAGGGGGATTAAAACTCAGACTGGACAGCTTCCAAGAAGGTTAGCATGGGGTGGGCTCAAGGCCCAGATGACAGTCGAACTAAGTCCTGAAGGATGAGTCATTCCCATCCTGCAACTCTCTGACATTTGCTCTACAGCAATATCTTAACAGCCACACCTAATTTATGGCTCACAAAGTCCTCTCCCATTCACTGTCTCCATTGACTCTCAAGCTCTTTGGAGTAGGCAGAGTGGATTGCAGATGAAACACTGTTAACCAGTTAAGCATCCAAGCCAGGATCAATCCCAAGTCACTAGATTCCTTAGTCCACCCTTCCGTGGGGGAATCAGCTTAAGACACCTCGACTCTGGATGGGAGACTGACCAGTAGGAACGCACTTCCCATACAGAAGACAGCTGCATAGGAGCCCATCAGTCCTCCTGTGGGTCATCCAGCCTTCTCCAGGTGTTGTTCCCATTCTAAGAGGCCCAAATGCAAGGCCGTCCCCCACATTTGGATGAGACTTTAGACAGATGTTGGCAAACTATGACCCTGTTCACCTGTTGATGTAAAGTCTTTTGTTGTTTTAAGATTTTTTTTATGTGGACCATTTTTAAAATATTTATTGAAGTTGTCACAATATTGATTCTGTTTTATGGCCCCAAGCCATAGGGGAGCTTAGCTCCCCAACTGGGGATTGAACCCATACTTACCACATTAGAAGGCTTTTAGCCACTGGACTATCAGGGAAGTCCCTAAATAAAGTTTTACTGAAACATAGCCTTGCCTTTTCCCCTCCTCTATGACTGGGTAAGGGAGGCAGTGTGAAACTTCTCTCTCCAGTGAGATGTAGGTAATATTTCTAGAGAGGTTTTCTCTCATTACATATCATTTAAGGCTATTTTCCTGCCACGAAGGGTGAGTTCTATAGTTGCCACAGAAGCCATATGACCTGCAAAACCTAAAACATTTATTGTGTGGTTCTCTACAGAAGTTTACCGACCCCAGCTCTAGATCATCAGCGTGGATACTAGCTAATGTTCTCCATTTAAAGGGGAATAAAAATAAGAAAAACCCCGCAGGACCAGAAACTCCATCCAGGAAGCAATTCCTTTCATAACCACTTCCTAATACAGAAGAAAGAGCCACAAAATCTTCCATAGATGAAAAGTTTTTACCTTCTATCTGTTGAGTTTTGATATACCACTGCCCTGGAGACAGCTATTATGACTATTTAAAATACAGATAATAAACCGATTGTTCCATCATTGTGTCAATTTGTAATAAGCACAGACAATGCTCTACAGCATAGTTATGGAAAAGAGCAATGTAATTCTATGAATCAGTATTAGAACCTAATTAGCCACTGAGCCGGGGCTGATAACAGCTTATCATACCTTTCAGCGGAAAGAAAGCTCAGGTGGAAGGAAGAAAGAGTGTGAGAAAAAAAGAGGGAATAAATAGCTAATTATGATAAACTGGTCTCCTTGGTAACTCTGTTTATAACCACAATGATGTTGCCATATTTTTTATGATAAACACAAAGGTTTGATGTGAGATTATGCCATGTGTACTGTCTCAATATTGGTTCTGCTCTAGCAAAGGTGAAGCCAGATACAAATGTAAAATTTGAGGAGGCTAAGAAAATTAGAGAGGCTTTCTCTAAACCCTACCCCAAACATCTGTTAATAATTTATTCTCTGGGTATTAAAGTATTCAGGAATTCTTTATGGCAACCGATATTTATGGTGCTCACTGAATCCGATGTGCCCATTTACCCTCAGGTTTTAGTTGCAGCAGCTACTATCCTCTCTCCACCAGCTGGGTGTCCCTTGATCATCTCTTTGACCTGCGGTTTGGAGAGGGACTCACAGTGAGTAATGCAGAATGGACGGGCCACTCCGCTAGGCTGTCGGCCATGAGAGTCAACCCTGGGGTCACCAAATCATCCTGTGAGATCCGCTCTCCACTTTCAGGGATGGCTGCACCCCCAGTTGATGAGAGCGACATTTTGGCTAAAACAATGGGTTCAACAGCAGATTATTGGAGGAGAAATCACTACAAAAATCAGGTATTGGCAACTATGGCCTATGGGCCAAATCCAGCCCACTGCCTCTTTTGGAAGCGAAGCTGTATTGAAGCACAGATTATTACAGAGTAGAGTTCCCTGGGCTGTTTACCTGTTTTATATGTAGTAGTGTGTATATGTTAATCACAAACTCCGAATTTATCCGTCCCCTTCTTCCCCCTTTGGGGCTTCCATGGTGGCTCAGACGGTAAAGGATCTGCGTGCAATGAGGGTGACCCGGGTTCAATCCCTGGGTCAGGAAGATTCCCTGGAGAAGGGAATGGCTACCCACTCCAGTATTCTTACCTGGAGAATTCTATGGACAGAGTTGCCTGGCAGACTACAGTCTATGGGTTTGCAAAGAGTCGTACGTAACTGAGCAACTAACATTTTCACTTTTCACTTACTTTCCCTTTGGAAAGCATAAGTTTTCTATGTCTGTGAGTCTGTTTCTGTTTTGTAAATAAGTTCATTTGAATCATTTTAAGATTCCACATGTAAGTGATATCATATGATATGTGTCTTTGTCTGACTATCTGTCTGACTTACTTTATAGTATGACCATCTCCAGGTCCACCCATGTTTCATTGTTTCTTTCTTTTTCTTTTTTGGATTAATAAACTTTTTTTTTTTTTAACTTTACAATACTGTATTGGTTTTGCCATACATTGACATGAATCTGCCGCGGGTGTACATGAGTTCTCAATCCTGAACCCCTCTCCCACCACCCTCCCCATATCACCTCTTCCTTTTTTATGGCTGAGAAATAGTCCACTGCGAATCTTCATTTTGAACAGTTACTCGGGGTGAGCCTGCCGCAGATGCTGCACCGATGAGAGCACCGGTGGGAACCCTGGTCCTGGCCCTGCTTTCTGTCCATCCGCGTCCTATTGCTCACAGCAGCCCTGGTGACCACAGGCAGCGCTGCCAGCCATCACCGCCACAGAAAACTGCCAAGGTGCCATACCTGAGCCCAGGAATCAAGATGCAGTGGGTCACGAACAGGCGCAGAGAGTGCCTCCATTCCTAAAGACGCGTGCTGAGCACACCTGCCCATGCAGGCTCTGAGTCCGTGTGCAGGGAGGTCCTGGAAGCAGGCCACCCAGGCGGAGCCCAGGAACGTGGGGACGGCAGCCCCTGGCACGGTGATGGAGCGGGAGAAGGAAACAGATGCGGTCACGCTGCCACGTGAAGGAAGGATTCTTCTGGGTCACTGAAAGGGACGAGTGACCTTCAAAAGCTCCTTTAATCCCTGAGGACCTATGACGCTAAACAAATCAGTCTGTGTTTATAACGCAGGAAAATGAAAACATCCAAAGTGTCTACAGAGCTACAGGAACTCTGATACAGCGTATAGAGTTATAACAGCCTATGCTAACTCCCAGAACACCTTGCCCGTCCTTTTGATACCAGGCCTCACCCTGATTGCTGATTAATTGCTAGCCGTCTGGCTTCTCCACTGACCACCAGCTCTAAGAATTCAGGGACATTGTCTAGTGCAGCTCTGCCCAAACTTCCTGGCCCAGTGTCCCCTAGATAATAAAAGCTGGGTATTATACATACAGTGGGGCTTCCCCGATGCCTCAGCGGGTAAAGAATCCGTCTGCAATGCAGGAGACACAGGAGACCTGGGTTTGATCCCTGGGTCAGGAAAATGCCCTGAGGATGAAATGGCAACCCACTCCAGCATTCTTACCTGGAAAATCCCATGGACAGAGGAGCCAGGAAGGCTACAGGCCATGGGGTCCCAAGAGTCGTCCACGACTGAATGACTAAGCACATGAGTGCACACGGTACAAAGTATTTACTGTGTGCAGGCCCCATTCTAAACTCTTGACCTACGTTGTCTCATTAATTCTCTTTACAACCTGATGCGATTGGCACCATTATAATTCCTCTTTTACAGGTGGGGAAAGTGAGGCCAGAGATTGTTGAATAACTTGCCCAGGGTCACACAGCTAGTAAGTGTCTGAGCTTAACTCTGAAGTGGACCCAGGCAGCCCTACTCTCAGGGTCTCTACTTTTAACTGCTAAACCATGCTGGCACTTAGCAGGTGCTCAATAAAATATTAATTGGCTTGAAAACACTCCTGAAGTGTTTCCACTGAGTTTAACAGAGACTTACATAGAAGATCACCCAACATATGAAAACAAACAAACAAAAAGTCTAGTCGAGTACAAAATAAGCTAATACCCTGTGTTTTCTGCAAGAGACAAGCTTAATTAGAGTTTAGGTAATCAAAGCTTTCATGGTTTATACAAAAAAAATATAGTACATTCATTTATGCAAATCTACCCCAGAGTATGATTTTTGAAAAATACTTTGTAACTTGCTTCTCATAGAAAATGATTTCAGAATCTCCCTGAGAAGTGATTGCCTTGAATGTGGGCATTCCAATCTTCTGTCGCGTGTGTCTGTGTTAGTCTGTAGACCCCTATTCTAGAGCCGGTGGTTCCAAACAGTCACCTCAGCCCCAGGACTGTGATAGGAGGGCTGTGTCTTGGGGATGGGTAGGTGTGGCAGGAAGGGGTCCTTCCAGCTGATCCTGGAAACGACACTCACCTGTACATCCTGCCCAGCCTTCTCCAACCGGTGCCCTCGGCCACGATTTCCAGACTTGCTTCTCTCTCCAAGATCATCCTAACTGTTCATTACAGCTGGAGGAGACTCATCAGAACTAATGTATCTGTTGGGATGGGAAAGGACAAGACAATTTTTGCCATTCCAGTTCGGGAGAGCAGTTGTGAGGTTTCAAGGCATTCATGTACATGGAAGGATTCGAATTCCTGAGCCCCACAGAAGTGTAGGGGA
>SJYV01031035.1:479-15479 GCA_006410875.1 Neotragus pygmaeus | reverse complement strand
AACAAACTTAAAATATTTAAAACTTTTGATACCATAATTCTAAGTATTGAGTCTAAGGAAATAATCAGAAATCCCATGAAAGTGTGGGGAGAAAACACGTTATTATAATTTTAGTTATAAATATACAATTAAAATACAATCTAAAAATATACCGGATCTAAAGGGTACTTCCCTGGTGGTCCAGTGGTTAAGAATCTGCCTTCCAGTGTGAGGGCCACAGGTTCAAGCCCTGGTTGGAAAACTAGGATCCCACACGTGGTGAGACAACTAAGCCTGCATGCCCTGGAACCTGTACTCTGCAACTAAAGAGGCTGCATACAGCAACAAAGAACCAGCATAGTCCCAAAAATTAATCATGTATATTAGTATATTATACACATAATTAAATAATTGTATATGTATTATATACATAATTAATTGATATATATTAATAATACACACACACAAAATCTAAGTAATGCAAAAGTAGTCAAATACAGGATTTCCCAAGTGGCTCAGTGGTAAAGAATCTACCCACCATCTAGGAGACACAAGTTTGATCCCTGGGTCACAACTTAGCAACTAAACAACAAGTCAAATACGATTTTGTAAAACCATCAACTGCTATATAACACGGTCATGAAAATATTTCAGAAATATTTAATGACAAACATATCAAATATGATTTTTAAATGTGTACTAAATAGGATACTTTAAAAAATGTATGTATGCTAAGTCGCTTCAGTCACATCTGACTCTGCAACCCTATGGACTGTAGCCCACAAAGCTTCTCTATCCATGGGATTCTCCAGACAAGAATACTGGAGTGGGTTGCGTACCCTCCTCCAGGGGATCTTCCCAACCAGGGATAGAACCCACATCTCTTACATTTACCTGAATTAGCCAGAGTGTTCTTTACTATTAGCAAAGACTGGGAAGCCCAAAAAATACGTATGAATATACAAATGTGTACAGATATAACCTTTGTTATATGTATATTTGTGCACACAGAAAAAGAAAGGAAATACAACACAGCTTTAAACACTCTTACTGCTGGGTGGTAAGATAATATATAATTTTATTTTCTTTTGCCTTGAATATTTTCCAAGTTTTCCATGATGAATACATATTATTTTTATAATCTGAAACTGAAAGTGTTTTTAAAAACCATTCCAAGTCTTTAATTAATTCAGCTGTCCTTTCCTGGGTCTTCTCCAGCTCCATTATGTCATTCTTAAGAAGCAATAGACAATATGGCACAGGATTTTCCAGGTGTCCACTTTCGGGAAATCTGATTTCTAACTCTCAAAGGCAGCTCTCTCTCTCTCACACACAAACACATGTACACACACACACACACACACACACACACACACTCAGCCACATCTGCCACAGAAATGCCCATCCTATCCACCAGGACCTCTACTTGCTCTTTTGTTGATAAAAGAGAATGCTGTTTTATTTGCACCCAGATCAAAATATCACACTACCTACTATCCAGCCACACGTGCATATGATGAAAAGCGAGAACAAGGTCAGTTCTGATTGCTAAGCTGTAAATTTCATCTCTGATTGCTTTTCCACCCACAGGTGATCCTAGAGATGCAGGACTTCAGTTAAAGAGGGTGGAAGAAAGAGAGACAGAAGACACAAAGAGAAACTTTGAGTTACAACCATCCTCAAGCTTAGCGCGAGGGAACAAAATCCAGGATCAAGGTTTCAGCCGGGCAGAATGGATCAACGTGCCATCCCATAACTTTTGCTGAAGGTGTAAGTTCACACCACCCACGCTGCCCCGTTCTCAAACCTGTGGGGACAGGAGCTCCCCCAGACGTCAGCAGGAGTTGGGTGAGGATTTGAGAAAGGATGGTAGAGAGCCACAGCCCTCAATCTGAAAACAGTCTAACAACCAAACTAAATGTTTGTATTGCTCATGATGAGATCCTCTGTCTCTGAGGAGAGAAATGTTAATAATGCCACGTTTCATCACACACTCATGACCCTGGCGAGTTTGGTCCTTACTGCCAAGTCCAGGGACACAGCTAACTCTACGCAACTTCACTACAAAGGATAAAAGTCCTGTTCTCCAATTTTATTTTTGAAATACTGAAATACAGTACTGTTTTGTTTTCCATGTGATCTGTGGTGTTGTATTTGGGGTTTTCAGGTTTTACAAATTTGAGTTCAAATAAAAAGTGTTTGGAGGAGAATTTCCCTGGAGGTCCAGGGGTCAGGATGCTGCGCTTTCACTGCCAAGAGCCCAGGTTCAATCCTGATCTGAGAACTAAGATCCCCACAGCACAGTAAAAAAAAAAGGCAACTGTAAATTTTCTGGGAGAGTTCCCTTCTGCTCTTTGGGACCTATTTGCCAATCTATGATTCCCCCTAAGAATCTGATGACCCTTAGCATTGACCTCAGGCTGAGTTCTGCCTGCTGAAATTATTGTAAGCCAGCAAAATGTAGAAACCTGGGGGACCTTTGCCCTGGGGCAAGGAAAGCAGGCTTATCACATAAGCACCTTGACAATAAACCCAAGTATCAGATGGCCTAAATCCATCCTACCTCCCTTGTTAACCCTGGATCCTCCCAGGGCTGACATGTTGCCCTCCTCCAGGTCAATGCCAGCGGTGACCAATGGCACAGGGTGTGGGCAGAGGGTTAGGAGAAAAACACATCCACAAGACCTGCGTATGGGCAATAAAAGTGTAGAAATGAAAAAACAAATACTTTCCTAAGCTAATAGAAAATTTTTACAAACTTTTTCAAAAAAAAAAAAAAAAACATGTTTTTTACCAAAAAAAAATTTGCTAACAATATTCTAACAAATTGGGCCAAAGAAAGCCAAAGTCATCTTCAACTTGAGTCGAAAAAGAGACCCTAAGCATGAAGACCAGGGTGTGGCGATGTTCCTTCCCTTTTCTCACAGCCCTTCAAAAAATTCAATCACCTATTCACTCATTTGTTCAATTCAAGGAGCACTTTTTAAGCACTTATCTGTACCAGACACTGTGCTGAGGGCTCTGCATACATTATCATGTTTCATCCTTTCATGCTGCTGCTGCTAAATCATTTCAGTCATGTCCGACTCTGTGTGACCCTATAGACAGCAGCCCAGCAGGGTCCTCATCCTTTCATAAACCTGCCCAGTAGGGCTTACTGTGATACAGAGGATGGGGAGAAGCCAGAAGATGCGGCTTTTCAGTCTACCCAGAACTATGGAGCCACTTAGAAGATCTATAGTCAGTTCTTAATACATCAGTTAAGAATACTAAAATTAAAAGAAAAAAAAAACACTTTAATAAAATAAAAATGACTGTAAATTCCCTGGGAAAATCCCCCTCTGCTCTTTGGGACCTACTTGCCAATCTAAGATTTCCCCCTAAGAGTCTGATGACCCTTAGCATTGACCTCAGGTTGAGTTCTGCCTGCAGACATTCCCACTCCAAATGCCTTAAACAGTAGGGAAATTTATTATTTCAAGCAGAACATCCAAAGACAGGGTGAGCTCAGGATGGGTGGATTCATCACCTTAACTAGTGCCAAGTTCTGAGCCCCTTACACCTCTTTTCTGCCATTCTTCTTGTCGGCCTCATCCGCAAGATGACAGAATAACAGCTGTCATATTCAAATAGCTTTTCTTTTAAGGGCAAGGACAATGTCCGTAGAAGAACTTTTGGAAGACTTCTTTCATGTCTCCTAGGCCAGAATCAGGTCACACGCCCTTTCCAAAACCCATCGCCTGCAAGGCAAACAAAAACAACCATTAAGATGAAGGAGAAGGGGAGGAGTTAGAGGGAGGGTGTTTATTGTCACACCTCTTGGNCCCCACCCCACCCCACTCCAAGAGGGATTCAGTTAAAACATAAACCAGATCATGCCACCCTTTGCTCAGAACTCTCTGAGGTCTTACAGAGGTCTGCAAGTGTAAGCAGGTAAGCGAAGAGGTCCCTGGAGAAAGAGAACCAGGAATGGCTTTTCTTGACATAAGGGAAGCCATTCTGGCCTAAGCCATTTTATGATCTAAGCCTGGACACAAAGCTTGCCCTTGAACAGTTCTCGGTAATGAATGATGTTAAGGGAACAATAGCATGCAGAAAAGAGGCAGGCAAACAATACAGCGGTGATAAAGCGCAGTCCCACTTCCTCCTCAAGGGATTATACATAACAATTTATCTTTGAGTACTGCAGGAACTAAAGTCCCCACCCAGGCAGAGGAAGGAATGATGACACTGACCCTCTTGACTTCAATCAACTAAAGTTTTGGACTCTTAGTCAACCCTGGCCGCAATTCTATAAGGAATTCTCCTCTGCTTAACCCCTTCATGAATATGCACGAACCCTTAGCTTAAAAGTGAAAGCGGAAAGTCGCTCAGTGGTGTCCAACTCTGTGACCCTATGGACTATGGGGTCCGTGGAATTCTCCAGGCCAGAATACTCGAGTGGGTAGCCGTTCCCTTTTCCAGGGGATCTTCCCAGCCCAGGGATCAAACCCAGGTCTCCCGCATCGCAGGCGGATTCTTCACCAGCTGAGCCTACCCCAGTTTTGCTGTTGAGGGAGACACTGCTTTAGGAGATTCCCGTGCTCTCCTTACTGACTACAGGAAATAATATTTCCTTCCTCTTCCTGGTCTTTGGCTTGGCAGTGTCTATTGGTTCGACACCCACCAAAAGGCAAACCCAGTTTTGGAGTAACACAAGGGTCCCGGGGGCTAGGTCCCTACTGCTTTTCAGACCTCCTCTCCCAGCCCCCGTCCCTCAATGGCCCTGACCAGGAGCTGGACAAGCGCCCCCTACAGGGCTTCTGTCTCAGGTGCTTACTGGGCCGGGCTCCCTCCCTCACCTCCTGGGAGGCAGCCCCTACCTCTCCTTTGCTCTCTCTCCCCTCCCCTCCCCTCCTTTTATTTTCCTTCAAGGCATTTGTTTCTACCCTCCAAGCTGTGTAGCTACATGTTCATGACATTTCTCTCCACAAGAACAAAAGCTTCCTGAGCACAATCACTATAGTTCACTGCTATTTCCCCAGCACTCGAGCACCGTGCCAGACAGGTGTCGGTTAATATTTACCAAGCAAGTAACTGGATGTCGAAAGGTTCCCTCGGGAATGGAACGTCTGAGTTGGATCACAGGGAAGGAGAGAAAGCGCAGGCAGGAGTCAGGGTGGGAGCTGATGCGTAAGCTGGGCCTTCGGGGGTCACAGTGGTGGACAGGGCCTGATGGCTGAAGGCAGGGGGAACGGGTCGTCCTCCCAGCCCCCATCCTCTGACTCAGGCCAACAAGAGAGGGACTTGCGGGTGCAGCCCCACTGGCAAGGATGCTCCGGGGCTCCCCGGCCCCAGCTCTCGCTGGCTCCCCAGGGCCTCCGTGGGTCTTCCTGCCCACTAATTCTCACCACCACCCTCCCCTTTTGCAGGTGAGAGCACCGAGGGCACTTGGAGAGTGACTTGGCCCAAGGCCCTTGGGCGCCCCAACCCCGCAGGAACCTGTGAGCGCAGCAGGCTCTTCCCTGGGAGTGGAAAAAAGCCGTACTTGGCCTGGTGGAGAGAAGCTNTATATATATATATATATATATATATATACATATATACATATATACATATACATATATATCTATAATAATAATGAAAAGGCAGAGAAATACTACACAAATGAAGGAACAAACTATAAACACAGAAATCCAAATAAATGAAGAGGAAATAGGCAAACTCTCTGAAAAATAATTCAGAATAATGATAGTAAAGATGATCAAAACCCTTGAAAACAGAATGGAGACAATGCAAGAATCAATTTACAAAGACCTAGAAAAATTAAAGAATAAACATACAGAGACAAACAACACAATTACTTGAAATAAAATTACTCGAGAAGGGATCAATAGCAGAGTATATGAAGTAGAAGAACGAATCAATGAGCTGGAAGATAAAGTGGTGGAAATAATTTCTGAAGAGCAGAATAAAGCAAAAAGAGTGAAAAGAACTAAGGACAGTCTGAGAGACTTCTAGGACAATTTCAAATGCACCAAAATTCAAATTATAGAGATATCAGAAAAAGAAGAGAAAAAGAAAAGGTATGAGAAAATTTTCAAAGAGATTATAGTTAAAAATTTCCCCAACATGGAAAAGAATATGGTCAATCAAATCCAAGAGGTGCAGAGTCTCACATAGGATGAGCTCAAGGAGAAACAGGTCAAAACGATACTCAAACTAACAAAAATTAAACACAGAGAAAGCATATTAAAAGCAGCAAGAGGAAAGCAGCAAGTAACATACAAGGGAAACACCATATATTTAACAGCTGATCTTTCAGCAGAAACTCTGCCGGCCACAAAGGAATGGCAGGATATATTTACTGAAAGTGAAAAATCTACCACCAAGATTGCTGTACCTAGCAAAGATCTCATTAAAAACTGATGGAGAAATTAAAAGCTTTTCAAACAAGCAAAAGTTAAGAGAATTCAGTACCACTAAACCAACTTTACAAAAAAATGTTAAAGAGACTTATATATTAAAGAAATACAAGAAGAGAAAGAAGATCTACATAATCAAACCTCAAACAATTAAAAAAATTGCAATAGGAACATATATATAAATAATTACTTCAAATGTAAACAGATTAAATGCTTCTACCAAAAGACACAGATTGGCTGAATGGATACAAAAAACAAAACCCAATACCTATGCCGTCTACAAGAAACCCAAGCAATCCTCATCAGACAAAATAGACCTTAAAATAAAGAATATTACAAGAGATAAAGAAGGACACTATATAAAGATGAAGGAATGAATCTAAGAGGAAAACAAAACAGTTGTAAATATCTATGTACCCAACATAGGAGCTCCTCAATAAATAAGACAAACACTAGCAGACATAAAAGGAGAAATTGACAAAAACAATAATAGTTATTTTTACAATTAATAGAGTTTAACATCCCACTCACACCAATGTACAGATCATCAAAATAGAAAATTAATATGGGACACCAGTTTTAAATGATACATTATGTGAGATGGATCTCATTGGAATCTTCAGGATATTCCATCCAAACGCAGAAGAATACATCTTCTTCTCAAGTGCACATGGAACATTCTCCAGGAGAGACTACATCTTGGGTAATAAATCAAACCTCAGTAAATTTTAGAAAATTGAGACCATATCAAGCATCTTTTCTGACCACAACACTATGAGACTAGATATCAATCACAAGAAAAAACTGTAAAAAAACACACAAACATATGGAGATTAAACAATACATTTCTGAATAACCAACAGGTTACTGAAGAAACCGAAAGAAAAATAAAATTTCTAGAAACAAATGACAATGGAAACATGACAACTCAAAACCTATGGGATGCAGGAAAAGCAATTTTAAGAAGGAAGTTTATAGCAATACAATCCTACCTCAAGAAACAAGAAAAACATCAAAACATCAAATAGACAAAATAACTTTAACAACTGGAAAAAAGAACAAAGAAACTCCAAAATTGGCAGAAGTAAAGAAATCGTAAAGATCTGAGTAGAAACAAATGAAAAAGAAATGAAATAAACAATAGTAAAGATTAATAAAAGTAAAAGTTGGTCCTTTGCGAAGATTTTGAAAAAAGAAAAGAATCAAATCATCAAAGTTAGAAATGAAAAAGGAGAAGTTACAACAGACAAGACAGACAAGAAGTCTCAGTGTAAGAGACTATTATGAAAAACTATATGACAATAAAATGGATAACCTGGAAGAAATGGACTGATACTTAGAAAAGATCAATCTTCCAACACTGAACCCGGAAGAAATATAATTTATGAACAACCCAGTTACAAACACTGAAATTGAATCTGTAATCAAAAATTTCTCAAAAAACAAAAGCCCAGGACGAGATGGCTTCATAGGAGAATTTTATCAAACATTTAGAGAAGAGTTAATTCCTATCCTTCTAAAACTCTTTCAAAAAATTGCAGAGGAAGGAAAACTTCCAAACTCATTCTATAAGCCCATCATCACCCTGATACAAAAACGAGAGAAAGAGAGCACTCACACAAAAAAGAAAGTTACAGGCCAATATCACTGATTAACATAGATGGAAAACTCTCAACAAAACTTTACCAAACAGAATTCAGCAACACATGAAAAACCTTATACACTAAGATTCATTGAGTTTATTCCAGGGATGCAAAGATTCTTTGGTATATGCAAATCAATTAATGTGATACACCATATTAACAAATTGAAAGATTTAAAACATATGATAACCTCAATAGATACAGAAAAAGCATTTGACAAAATTCAGCACACATTTATGATTAAAACTCTTCAAAAAATGGGCAGAGAAGGAAACTACCTCAGCGTAGTAAAAAACATATATGATAAGCAAACAGCAAACATTATTCTCAATGGTGAAAAACTGAAAGCATTTCCAGTAAGATTGGGGACAAGACAAGAGTGTTCACTTTCCCCACTATTATTCAACCAAATCTGAAACTCCTACTATAGCAATCAGAGAAGAAAAAGAAATAAACAGAATGCAGATCAGAAAAGAAGTAAAGCTCTCACTGTTTGCAGATGGCATGACACTGTATACAGAAAATACTAAAGACATCATTAGTAAATTACCAGAGCTAATCAGTGAATTTAGTAAAATTGTAGAATACAAAATCAATACAGAGAAATCACTTTAATTCTTATATACTAACCATGAACAGTGAACTTCCAGATGTTCAAGCTGGTTTTAGAAAAGGCAGAGGAACCAGAGATCAAATTGCCAACATCTGCTGGATCATGGAAAAAGCGAGAGTTCCAGAAAAACATCCAATTCTGCTTTATTGATTATGCCAAAGCCTTTGACTGTGTGGATCACAATAAACTGTGGAAAATTCTAAGAGAGATGGGAATACCAGACCACCTGACCTGCCTCTTGAGAAACCGGTATGCAGGTCAGGAAGCAACAGTTAGAACTGGACATGGAACAACAGACTGGTTCCAAATAGGAAAAGGAGTACGTCANGGAGTCTCAGCTTCAGCATCAGTCCTTCCAATGAATATTCAGGACTGATTTCCTTTAGGTTGACTAGTTGCATCTCCTTGCAGACCAAGAGACTCTCAAGAATTTTCTCCAATGCCACAGTTCAAAAGCATCAATTCTTCAGCACTCAGCTCTCTTTATGGTCCAACACTCACATTCATACACGACTACTAGAAAAACCATAGCTTTGTTGGCAATGTAATATCTCTGTTTTTTAATATGATANTCTCAAGAATTTTCTCCAGTGCTACAGTTCAAAAGCATCAATTCTTCAGCACTCAGCTCTCTTTATGGTCCAACACTCACATCCATACACGACTACTAGAAAAACCATAGCTTTGTTGGCAATGTAATATCTCTGTTTTTTAATATGATATCTAGGATGGTCATAGCTTTTCTTCCAAGGAGCAAGCATCTTTTAATTTCATGGCTGCAGTCACCATCTGCAGTGATGTTGGAGCCCAAGAAAATTAGGTCTGTCACTGTTTCCATTGTTTCCCCATCTATTTGCCATGATGTGATGGGAACAGACGCCATGATCTTAGTTTTCTGAATGCTGAGTTTTAAGCCAGCTTTTTCACTCTGCTCTCTCACTTTCACCAAGAGGCTCTTCAGCTCCTCTTTGGTTTCTGCCATAAGGGTGGTATCATCTGCATATCTGAGGTTTGATATTTCTCCCAGCAATCTTGATTCCAGCTTGTGCTTCATCCAGCCCAGCATTTCACATGATGTACTCTGCATATAAGTTAAATAAGCAGAGTGAAAATATACAGCCTTGACATACTCCTTTCCTAATTTGGAACCTGTCTGTTGTTCCATGTCGAGTTCTAACTGTAATTTACATGTCCACAAACAATGTAGGAGAGTTCCCTTTTCTCCACACCCTCCCCAGTATTTTTTATTTATAGACTTTTTCATGATGGCCATCTTGACCCATGTGAGGTGGTAGTTTTGATTTGCACAGAAATGTGTACTTTAACAAGCTCCCCAACTGATTCTGCGTTCGGCGACTTTGAGAATATTAAACTACATCCTCACACCCTGTAAGAGCTGATGCAGGTCTTTAGTGTGGTCTACTAGCCCTTTCAGAGCTGCTCCAGCACCACCCCCACCTCAGTCCTGCTACACTGACCTCCCAGATCATGCCAGTCTCCTATGAACCTCTCACCTCTGACTTTATGTTCTCGGGCAGGTTGGATAACATCCACCCCGAGGATGTCCATATACTGTCCCCATAACCTGTGATTGTGTTAAACAACTTGGCAGCAGTGGTTAAGTTCTCTTTGCCTTTGTTTCTTTCCCGTTTCCTACCCACTACAGAACTCATGGAGTTTTCTTTACTCCTTTATTTTCCTTCTTCTGACTTGAAAGCTAGATTTTTATTTTTGTTATCCCATTTATCTGTACATTTAATATACATGTATACTATATATTTTCCTAATTCTAAAGCTGTTCCATGTCTCTTATCTCCTTCCAAAACAAAATAAAAACTGTTGAACTATCTCTTGAGAACAGGTAACTTTAATTTCCTTGTTGCACCTTTTGTTAAATTTGGGGGAAAAGTTTTTACACTAATTAACCTTATTACCAACAGATATTAGTTTCATTTTTCACCAGCTTTTTGGCATCCAACTCTTTCCCTCTGGGACCACTTTTCTTCTCCTTACATATATCCTTATTAATCTATTCTGGAAAGGTCTTGGGGGGTTAATTCTTTTGGTTTTTTTAATAGTAAAGAGGTCTATGTATCATCATGAATCTTAAATATTAGTGGGGTTTTTGGCTGTGGAATCTGGGTTAGTGCCTTTTATTGCTCAACACTTGAAAATATTATTCCTTTGTTTATATTGTTAGTTGTAAGAAAATTGTAATGACTGTATTTGTCATTCTTGACCTCCGCTACTGATAACAAAGGACTCTAGATAATTCATATTCCGACCAAATTTCCTGTAAGAAGTTTCTAGGTCAGCTCTGCCTTATGTATCACTCACCCTCCTGGGACCAGCAAACTAACCTAGAGATGTCCTTTTCATGAGAATGAAAGAAGCGCAAGAGCACATGTGTTTGTAAAGTCGTACTCTGAACTTACCTATGCACACAGAGCTTTCATGTAAAGAGAATCATACCATACTTGCTACATCGTCCAAGTTCCTCCACTGAACTGTATTACAGGCATTATACTATGTCAGCACATGGAGATTCTACTTTATATTGTTTAAAATCATATAAGCAAATGAGCTTAAATAAAAGCAGAATTCTTATATCCTCACAGTGTTCTGTTTCACTACTCAGAGATAACCAGTTCTATTTTCTGTTTTTCTAATCAATTCCATCATAATTCTTACACTTCTGTGTCATGACTTATGAACTTGATGTATCAACTGACTCTCCTCTATCAAAAATGATAAAATTTAACTCTCTAACACTACCTCTTACCTCACCACTATTCCTATAATTCTATTGGTTGTATTGTTCACTGTTCTGCTGGTTACCTTTTTAATTATAACGATGAATCTCAAATATTAAGTCATCTGTGCATTATCTTTTGGGGCTTCCCATGTGGCACAGTGGTAAAGAATCTGCCTGCCGATGCAGGAGACGCAAAAGACTTGGGTTTGATTCCAGGGTCAGGAAGATCCCCTGGAGAAGGAAATGTAAACTAACTCCAGTATTCTTGCCTGGAACATTCCATAGACAAAGAAGCCTGGTGGGCTTGGGGCTGCAAAGAGTGGGACATAATTAAGCAACTGAGCACAGAGCACATGTATTATCTACAGGTTAATTATTTAAAAAAACAAAAACAAAAACTAAACACCAGTAAATAGGAGTTTTACTGCTGACTATAGCATATTAGTTAATAACAGAGCAGCCCTCCTGCCAGGAATAACTGAGAGCTGCATTATTTACTAAATGCAGTGTGATATACTAGATTGGACCCAGTCATTTTCAAAGGATATTATTAGAGAAATTGCTGAAATAAAAATAAAGTCTTAAATTTTGTTAATAGTAATGTACCCATGTTGACTTCTTAGTTTAAGCAAGTATACCATAGTGATATAAGATATTACATGTTACCTTAGGGTAGGTTGGGTTAGAGATATATGAAAACTACCATTTTTACAACTTTATTGCAAGTATAAAATTATTTCACAGTAAAACATTTATTAAAAGAAAAAAGCATTGGAAAGCTGCCAAGACAAAAAGATTTCAGAGGGCCAATATGTCAAAATAAGTAAGCACAGAAGAAAGTCAGCTATCCATGTAAGTTTCAGCCTCAAGGCATTTGCCAGTACTTACCGCTGCAGATAAGAGGTCAAGAAGCAGAGTGTCAAAAAAGCACAAGAGAAAGTGACAGCCACAAACCTGAGAGGCTAAACAGAATTCTAGGCATCCTCAAGTGGCTAGAAGAATTAAAAATGGAATTTAGCGCCCACCAAGATAGAGGATCCCAAGAAAACATTCCAGTCATGTCCTAGATAGGAAATCCCCTAGAAATAAAAAACCCAAAAGAGACCAGTCTTTCCCAAGACTGAAGTCCAATTTTGAATAAACTAAATTCTAGATTCAGGTGCAATGCCTGCCATCTCTAAAAACATCATCCACAGATCACATGTACAATTTTTATTTCACAAGATCCATAATTCAATCAAAAATAGTTGGTATAGTAACAGGCAAAATTAAACGATTAAAACAGGAAAAAACAAACAATAAAAACAGATCCATCAAGAGAATGAGAAAACAAGTCACAGACTGGGAGAAAATATTTGCAAAAGGCATTTCTGATTGATACTTGTTATCTAAAATACACAAAGAACTCTTAAAACTCAACAGTAAAATAATAAACAGCCCAATTAAAAGATGGGCCAAAGACCTTAACAGATATCTCACCAAAGAAGGGGTACAGATGGCCACTTTATTTATTTGTTTGTTTTAAATAAACAAATGAAAAGATGCTCTGTACCCTATATCATCAGGGAACTGCAAATTAAAACAATAGTGAGATACACTCCACACACCTATTAGAATGGCTAAAATCCAAAACACTGACAACACCAAATGCTGACAAAGATGGAAGGCAACAACTCATTCATTGCCCAGGGGAATGTACAGCCACTCTGGAAGACAAGTTTGATGGTTTCTTAGAAATCTAATGGTGGCTCAGAAGGTAAAGCGTCTGCCTACAATGTGGGAGACCTGGGTTCAATCCCTGGGATGGGAAGATCTGGAGAAGGAAATGGCAACCCACTCCAGTATTCTTGCCTGGAAAATCCCATGGAAGGTGGAACCTGGTAGGCACAGTCCATGTGTTCGCAAAGAGTTGGACATGACCGAGCAACTTCACTTTCACTTAGAAAACTAAACATATCAATACTTTTACCATACTTTGTACCATCTGGTGACCTCACTCCTCAGGTGTTTACCCAAAGGAGCTGAAAACTTAGGTTCACAGAATAGCCTACACACAGACGTTAATAGAAGCTTTATTCATAATCACCAAAACTTAAAAGAAATTGGGATGTCCTTCAATAGGTGGAAGGCAATGGCACCCCACTCCAGTACTCTTGCCTGGAAAATCCTGTAGTACTGGATACTGTGGTACATCAGACAATGGAATATTATTCAGTGCTTATACAAAATGAGCTATCAAGCCATGAAGACATGGAGGAGATTTGAATATTACTAAGTAAAAAAAAAAAGCCAGTCTAAAAAGGCTACTGTATGATTCCGACTATAAGATACTCTAGAAAGGGCAAAATTAAGGTTGCCAGGGGCTTATAGAGAGGGAGGGATGAACAGCTGGGCAGTGAACCTCTTCCATACGAAACTACCATGGCTGACACAGGTTTCTTATACATTTGTCAAAACCCATAAAATGAACAGCACCAAGAATAAACCCTAATGTAAGCTATGGACTTTGGGTGATGATGACATGTCAATACCAGTTCACTAAAAGTAAAAATGCACCACTCTAGTGCCAGATATAGATGGTGGGAGTCTCTGGGTATTTGGGGGGAAAGGGTATATGGCAACCCTCTGTACTTTCCACTCACTTTTCTGTGAACCTAAAACTACTCTAAAAAATAAAACCTATAAAAAATAAAATAAACAAAGCCAAGGGAAATCCAAATACTGCAATTATCAGATAAGAGCTTAGAAGTAACTCTGATTATTATGCTCAAGAAAACAGAAGATTGATAATTTCATCCAACAGAGAGTAATTGGGACAATCTCAGGATGCTGGTAGCATTTTGTTTCTTGATCTGGGCAATAATATTCATCAAGCTGTATCCTTTGATTTATGAATATAGATTATATTTCAATAAAATAATTTACTATTGAAAATAAACAGTATTTATAATATTAAGTTTATATAATTATCATTCACTGCAGAACCAAAAAATGTGACTGAAATCAAAGGAAAATTCCCTTCTGTCACTAAACCTATGCAATTTGAAAAAAAATAAACTAAAAGAATCAAAAGGGTTGGCATTTTCTTATTCAATTATTTAAAAAATAATTAGTGCTTACTGGGTACTCCGCAGTTTTCTAGGTGCAAGAATAGAACAGTGACTGTGATAGAAAAATTCTCTGCCCTCACAGAGCTCACATTCTATTGGGGGTACAAAAAAGAAACAAAATAGAAAGCAAATAATAGATGTATAAGATAGAATTAGATTTTAAGGAGTATTAGAAGATGCTAAGTATTATAAGAAAAAGCTATCTGTAAAATAACTCAAAATCATGCTGCATTTTAGCTGACTACATATTTGGGCCATGATTTCTAGTATTTCTAGCTTTTGGTTTTCCTGAAACTTCTGAATTCCTATTTTTCCTGTAATGAAAAGAAGTATACATTTTTAAAAACCATATTCATAAGATATTGAGAGCAAATAATCATACTACTTACTGAATGTAATCCACTTTTCTTCTTAAATGCATTCTTCTTGGAGTTATCTAACATCCAATTTTAACTTGATCTGATTGATTTTTTTTTTTTTTTTTTTTTTTTTTTTT
>SJYV01031034.1:0-10378 GCA_006410875.1 Neotragus pygmaeus | reverse complement strand
CCTCCCTCAGCAACCAGCTCAGGCAGAACATCAGACCCCGCCCCCCTCTGAGTCCCCACACCCCACCCTGGGGCTCTCAAACTTGGCCGAAGAACATGAATTCCTGGCCTGAACCAAGCACTCTCCCTGTAAATCTAAACGTGATGTTCTGCAAATCTCGGAAAACCTCAGCCAGGGGGTGCAGGCTTGCTTTGTTGGGCTCTCAGGATTCATTGGCCAGCTTTGAAATTAGGAGATTTTCACACACAAAAGAAATCTGGATTTCCTGCCTCTATTGGAAAAACAGGACTGGCTGTCCTGAGCTGCTTCCCTCACTGCATTAATGGGCTGTCCCGGAGTGGCCCGACACTGCCCCCTGTGGGTGGCGGCCCTCCACACAGCCCTACCGCGGGCTTCTCTGCACCCATCCAGGGCCCAGCGGGCGGCTCAGTTTGTGACCCCGCGTGGAGTTCACGGATGGCACTGCCTCCATCTTGAGGTTTTCTCTCTGAATCTTATTTAAATATTTAAGGGGCCTTCTACCATCTGGAAGATGGCAAGATGAATAGTCATCGATTCTCAGTTTAGTTCTTCCCCATGTGACTGATTTTATTCTCCACACATATCATGTTATTTCCTGGTAAAGCAGCTCCTAATTCTCATGACAGAATTCAATACATATTCCAATGTGCTTGTGTTTTTTGGAGAAACTTCGGGTGCCCTCCCCCTCCTTTCTGAGTGTTTGAGGATCTGGGCTTTAAGAGGAGTAGGGGGAAGCAGGAGTGCTGGGCAGGGAGCACCACCCAGCCGCAGGTACAGAGCTCGGCTTCGGCACAGAGCAAAAGGAATGGCATCCTGGGGAAAATGCATCCATGGCCTGGGTATGGAGGGAAGGGGCCATTCCACCTGCCTGGGGGACGGGGGTGGGTACAACAGGAAGGGGTGTGGGTGCAAGCCCAGGCCTGCTCTAACTCGGCCAGATGGGCCTCAGTCTCCCTCAGTCACTGTCCCAGCCAGGCTGGCTGCTGCTCTCTCAGTATCCAGGGCCTCCCCAAACCCCAGGGCTCCCCCTACACCTGGGAAGAAAGAAGAATCCTACAGATGCCACTAGTAAGGAGCCAGTGCTTGGGACTTCCCTGGTGGTCTAGGGGTTAGGACTCTGCTTCCACTGTCAGGGGCCCAGGTTTGATCCCTCATTGGGGAACTGAGATCCCACAAGCCATGCGGTATGACCCAAAAAACCCCAAAAAATCACAACCAAGAAGCAAAGGGATGACTGAGTGGGAAGTGCAGGGGTGTGGTAGGGTGGGAGGATGCGAGGCAGAGGGGAAGACACAGAAAAGGGAAACCAGTGACCCAGACCATCAGGGGCTCCACCCCATCCAGCATCCACAGCAGGGCCAGCAGGGCCCCCATATCTCCTCCTCACACACCCTACGGCCACCCCTCTCCCACTTTAAAGCTGCCCGTCCTGCCCTCTAGGAATCTGGTCCCTAGTCTGCTGGGTATGGGGTGGAGGTGGTGGCAGGGGTCAGTCTACAAAGGTCAAAAGGATCAGAAAGTTTCAAGTGGACTTCCAACAGTTTTTTTAAAGCACCAGAAGATGTACATTTACCCCCTGATAAGATGGCCTGTGCTAACTAAAATGTCACTTTCTTTGCATTTGCTTAGAATCTTATCTACTCAGCAGGTAACTGTTTAGCTCACGCAGATCCGAACTTCTGAGTGGCAGTTACATGTGTCTAGACTTAATTAACAAACCGGAAAACAAGACAATTACTACTTAATGCAGGCTACGGTCTGAGAGACTACATCTTGAAAGGAGAAACCTCACTGCAAAGGTTGGGAGGCTCTGTCACACTGGCTTGTGCGAAAGGGCAGCAGCCAGGATCTCAGAGCTGGAAGTCTGGTGATAAGATGCTCTCACTTGGGCCTTTTTCTCCACCTTCATCCCCCTGCACTGCTCCACCCCTGCCTCCAGCCCCACCCCAGTTTGTTATTCTGGAAGTACTATTTCCTGCTATGTTTAACACAGGAGCTAGGAACACTGTCTGGCTTTGGAGTAGGGCATCCAGGCTTGAATCTCAGCTCCTGACTTATTACATTGTGTGACTCTGGGCCTGTTACTTAGCACATTCTCTGGGCCTCAGTTTCCCCATCTGTAACATGCAGATAATAGCTGATTCCATCTCACAGGGTTGATCTAAATATAAAACAAGTAATAAATGTAAGGTACTCAGCACCGAGCCTAGCACATACAGGTTCTCAATAAATATATTAGTACTAGTACCGTTATTGTTACTACTGCTGCAGTTATTATAGCCATTAGATAGACAAACCTGAGCAGAGGCACCTGGGATTGTCAGGTGGGTGTGTACACCTGGAGGGTGAGGAGAGGGCTGTGGGCCTCAGAGCAGGGAGAGGTAAAGAGGCCGCGGTCACCCACCTGCCAGCTCCAGGTTGACTGAGCAGGCCTGTGTGCCGTGGCGGTTGCGGGCAGTGCAAGTGAGGGCTCCCAGGTCCCGGCGGCTCACCCGGCAGATTCGAAGAGAGTACTGGTCGTCATCTGGCTGGCTCAGCTCGTACACACCTGGCCGGGCCTCTAGGAGGGCTCCTCGGCAGCTGAGGGACACAGGACGGGGCGGTCACCCAGGATCCAGTCCCAGGGAGGTCAGCCTGGCCAGCTGGAGCCGGGCAGCTCATGTGAGCAGTAGGGCAGGCAAGGCGGGCTCACCTCCTCCAGACGACCTGGGCCTCCACATGGTTGAAGGTGATGGTGACACTGGCGGGCTGGCCCTCCACCACATACACGACGTCTGGCTTGTCCAGCACGGCGGGCGCCTCCTCCAGGGGCGGGCCTGCGAACAGGAGGGCTGGCTCAGTGCTGGGCCTGACATCAGATCCTCAGCACCCACTGCTCTCTGAACCCTCCCCATCACCCCATAAGCTCCATTTTTTTATAGACGAGGAAGCCGAGGCTCAGAGGTTTAGCAACTCGTCTAGGGAACTCAGCCAGGAGTGGCAGAGCTGGGATTGGACCCCCAGCTCCTCTGACCCAGAGCCTCAGCCTCAACTTTGGTGCGTGCAGCTTTCAGGAGTGAGAAGGAAGCACTCTTGACAGGTAGGGGTTGTGCGCAGCCATGCCAATCCTCCCAGTTATTGCGTCCACACCAGCCCTGGAGCCTCCTCCACGGACACCCGGTCCCCTGGCCCGATGGCTCTCGCCCGCCCCCTTCTAGGAACACCAGGCTCACCACGCTCCAGCAGCTGCACGGGCTCGGACGGGGGTGAGGGCTTGCTGCTGCTCTTGATAGTGGTGCTGAGAACCCGGAAGACATGCTGGACCCCCTTTCGCAATCCGGTGGCTGCCCACCCGGGCTGCCGCAGGCCCGTGACCAGCGCTGTCCACTGGTCTGAGCCCAGCACCTGGTGCTGCACGGTGTAGGTCAGGGCGTCTGGGTCTGGTGGGGAGGCAGCTGCTAGAGGCGGGCCTGGTTGGGGTGCTCCCTGCCCCCATTCTGCTGGCTCAGGACCCAGGGACTCATCATCAGTCTGGTCTGAGGACCTGCCTCAGTTTCTCCTGTCGCTTCTGCCCATTCCCCAACCTGCTCCTGCCCAGCCACAGGTGGGGGAAAGCTCAGAGCCCACGAGGTGTCAGGCATGTGGTCTGGTTACAGGCGGGGAGGGAGCTTAACTTAGTTCTAATTCCTTGCTACCACACGAGGTAGACAGACTGAGGCACAGAGCAGGAGGATGCTGTGCATGGGGAAGAATCACCACCCAGGCACCCAGTCCCTCTGAGAAGAGAAGGCAACATGGCAGCCCCTGCTTTGCCTCCTCCCCGACCCAGAGCCAGGGCTCTGTCGACCGTGGGGAGGGGCCCGTAAAGCCACTTCTGTCGTGTTTTCAATGCTCCATCCACTCCCACCCTGACCTCTATGTCGCCCTGGGCCTTGCCTTCCTCTCCTGGCCCCCCCGGTGCCCCGCCTGAGCCTGTCTTGTCCATGCCCCCCTACCCATGGCCCCATGTGGCTGGAACCCACCGATAGCCATGTCCAGACTCCTGGGGGCGTTCCATGCAAGCGTGATCATCCTCCCGGTCACAGCCACTACCTGAGGGGCACCGTCTGGGGGGCCTGGAACCACATCTGAAAGCCACAGGTCCACTGTCCATGGGGGTCCGTTAGGGCCCAAGCACCCCATGGGATCACCAAGCCTTGGGGCACGGGCTGGAGGTAAAGCCCCACGGGCACAGGCAAGGCCAGGTGGCTCCCCAGGGAACGGAGGGGAAAGAGAGCTGGTGCAGAGGCCCAGCCCTCACCCAGGTCCCCAGGTGGGCCAGAGGCTAGGCTATGTACCCAGCTGACCGGAGGGTACCGGCCTCACCTGTGACGTAGAGATGAGCATAGCAGGCGGCTTTGCCCAGCTTGTTAGCAATGACGCTCTTGTAGACGCCAGCATGCTGAGGTCCCACGGCGGGGAACACCAAGCGATGTACATCCCTGTCTGGGGGCGGGGAGGCACATGACACTGGGCCTGAGCTGGGAGGATACTCTGGAGGGTGGGCCCACGCCATCCAGGCTTGGCCCTTCACCCCCTCACTGCCCCCACTATCCGCTATAGGTGGGAGGGAAGGGCAGGGCAGACACAAGAAGGGAGCTACACTCTAGGTCCAGGTTGCCATCCACACCTGCGGCCCCAGGCCCACACTTTCTCATCGTCCTCCACAACACTCCACCCTCTGTAGGTTCCTACCCCGGACAGTTCCCTCTTTTCCATCCTCAGAGCCACTGCCCATCCCATCTCCAGCTCAGAGCCCCTGAAAGCCTCCATTGGCGTGGTCCACACCCACCAGCCACATCACATGCGATCTCTCCATCTGAGGACCTTCATGGCACCTACTGCCAAACAGGTGGCCTCCAAAGCCCTCAGTCCAAACTCTCATCCACCTCTGTCTCCTGCTATTCTTCCACGTCCTGACCCTGACCCACCATCAGGTCCCTGAACAAGCCATGAGTCCCATCTCCGGGTCTCTGCTCACAAAATTCCTCTCTTCTGGACTGTTCTCTTACCTGAGGCCTCCTTCTCCTTCAAGATATAGTTTAGTGAGTGCCAGCCCTGGGCACTCCTCTCCATGCCCCTGGTCCCCTCTGCCCCTCCACCTCTGACTCCCTCCCCAGGATGCCCAGCACCCGGCCCACACTGCTTCGGGTGGTCCTTCCTCTTTTCTTGCATGCATCCTGCCTCCCGTAAGCTCCTTGAAGACAGCTGATTTGTCCTACCAGGCTCAGAACTGGATGCCTTGCATGCAGTAAGTGCCAAATACATTAGATTATAAATTACAATAAAATTTGTTTGCACTGTGCCCACCCAGTCCATGCCAGATATCTGACGTGCATTTCTTTCTCCATATCCTTTCAACAACCCTGCAAGAGTGTCCTCATGTTACCAATGAGGTCAGAGACATTAACAGACTTGTCCCAAGGTCACACCACTAATAGACAATGAAGCCACGGCTCGAACTTGGTTCCCTCTGATTCCCAAGCTCTCTCCCTACACCGTGCTTCCTGAATGATGGTGAGGAGGCCATTCCCCGGAGGAACATGAAGGGGAAGAGACATGCACTGTCCTTCCTCCTGACGTCAGGGCCGTCCCCAAACACCCCTCCCCGCTCTTAGAGGTTATCTCTGCCCGGAACAGCCGCCCATTCGTTTATCTCTGCTGAAACTATTTATAAAGGAAGAGAAGCCCACGGCCACTGCTGACCCCAGAGACAGACAGAAACAGAGGCGCCGGCTCAGACCCTGAGACGGACGCTCAGCCTGGGCCTCAGGGTAGATTGGGAGACGGGAAGCCTGTGGGCTGAGCAGAGACAGTGGTGGATGGGGATCGAGGGGAGAGTCAGAGCCAAGGTGGTGACACGGGACGGGAGGCGTGAGTGGAGCACGGGTGACAGGCAGTCGGATGGTATTTGTCTGCCTTTAGGTAAACCTCTGTCCTTCTTCAAGCCTCAGTTTTCCCATCTGTAAACAGGGACCATACTACTTGCCTTATAGTCCTGTGGTGAGGAAGGCAGGATTCTCATGTTAGGCCTTTAGCATCAGGGCCTGGCACTCACAAAGTGCTTACCAAAGGCGAGTTTTGTCACACTGCAGCGGCAGTTAGAGGAACCCATCACGGGTTGCAGGTGGCACTGTCTGAGAGGTCATAGCTAGACCTTCTCACACGAGGCTCAGATTCTTTCAAGGATGGAACTGAGATACCCCTTGAGAAAACACCCAAGGCTAGGAGGACACCCAGAGAAGCCGATGGTACCCCGCTCCAGTATCCTTGCCTGGAAAATNGCGTGAGTGGAGCACGGGTGACAGGCAGTCGGATGGTATTTGTCTGCCTTTAGGTAAACCTCTGTCCTTCTTCAAGCCTCAGTTTTCCCATCTGTAAACAGGGACCATACTACTTGCCTTATAGTCCTGTGGTGAGGAAGGCAGGATTCTCATGTTAGGCCTTTAGCATCAGGGCCTGGCACTCACAAAGTGCTTACCAAAGGCGAGTTTTGTCACACTGCAGCGGCAGTTAGAGGAACCCATCACGGGTTGCAGGTGGCACTGTCTGAGAGGTCATAGCTAGACCTTCTCACACGAGGCTCAGATTCTTTCAAGGATGGAACTGAGATACCCCTTGAGAAAACACCCAAGGCTAGGAGGACACCCAGAGAAGCCGATGGTACCCCGCTCCAGTATCCTTGCCTGGAAAATCCATGGACGGAGGAGCCTGGTGGGGTGCAGTCCATGGGGTCGCTAGGAGTCGGACACGACTGAGCGACTTCACTTTTACTTTTCCCTTTCATGCATTGGAGAAGGAAATGGCAACCCACTCCAGTGTTCTTGCCTGGAGAATCCCAGGGATGGGGAGCCTGGTGGGCTGCTGTCTATGGGGTTGCACAGAATCAGACACGACTGAAGGGACTTAGGAGGAGGAGGAGGAGGACACCATCCCAAATACGTTCCTCTGTAATTTTTCTGCTGCTCTTTCTTCTTGATTTGCTATTGAACAACCCTGAACCAAGCATCCTTTTGATGCAGACGCTACCCACGTCGGGATTTTCACTGAATTTCTCCAGGAGGGTGTGAGAAGCATCACTTTATCGACAAGGATGATGGTAATGGTAACAACAGCAGCTGTAACAGTGACATTTAACACTCACTGGCCCCTTGCTATTTGCCCTACATGCTCTCTGTGTATTAACTGATTCAATTCCCACAACAAGCCTACCACAGATGAGGAAACTGAGGCTTGGAGAGTTCTCTAACTTGCCCACAGTCAGTAGCAGGCTGGACTGCTGGGCCAGTAAGTGCTAACGGGCCTCTGAGGCTGAGAGTGGTGACCCAGCAGATGGGGGCCAGGTGGGCTCAAGGTAGGAGTCTGCGACCCCATGGCCTCTCTGGGCTCCCAGGCACCCCATCCCTGACCAGGTGAGAGAAGGAAGGCCCAGGGTGGGGAGAGGGGATGGGCTCTGGCAAGCAAAGAGGGTGCTGGAGGGGACAGCCCCAGAGCCCCTTCCCGGACACGTACACTGTGTCATGCGCCGGTCGTCACTGCTCTGGATGCGGTGGCCGTTGTGGAACCAGCTGATGGTGGGGTAGGGAAGGCCGGTCACCTGGCACTCCAGCATGGCCTCCTTGGCCAGTCCCACGTCCAGATCCTGCAGCGGCCGCAGGAAGTCGGGCATGGACAGCCGCTCCAGCTCACCCTGCTCAGGCTCCTCGGGGATGGAGGGCATCTTCTCCAGCTTGGAGCTGGAAGAACCACACAGCGGCCCAGTGGCCCGGAGTCGCACCCCCTACCACAGGGCTGGGGCCCCCGGAGGGAGCCCTGGCCGCGCGGGGGTGGTAAGGGGCTTGGGACAGTACCTAGGGCCGGTGGCAGCCGTCCGAGGCTCCTCCACGTAGAGCTGGGCTGAGCAGTGGGCCTGGCCGTGGGTGTTGGCGGCACTGACCACGTAGAGCCCCTCATCCTCACTGCCCACGTGCGCGATGTGCAGCGAATGCAGGCCCCCGTCCTGCCGCAGCCGCACGTTCTCGCTCTCCTCCACGGGGCGGCCTGCGAGGGACGGGGGTCAGGTGGCAGCCTCAGACAGAGGCCCTGGCCTCTGACCCCTGGGAGGCCCCCTCCCGACATCTGCGGGGTGGAGGGCCATACCAAAGTGAGTCCAGGTAACGGAGGGGGGCGGGTTCCCGCTGATCTTGCAGTCGAAGCGGGCAGCGCGGCCCTCCAGCACTTCCACATCCTCCAGCAGCCGCGTGAACAGGGGCGCCAGCGAGGGCCGCACGGTCAGCCGGGCACTGCAGGTCAGTTCATCTGGCGGGGAGGGGTCAGCATTGGGGCAGGGAAGGCTGTGGGACCCTGGGCGCCCCAACCCACCAGTCCTGCCCTCATGCTGGGCAGGTAAAAGGAGCTCGGGCAAAAATTGGAGCCTGTGAAGAGGCCAGCTAGGTCCTGGGGCACCAGACTGAGGCCACAGGCAAGATCGAGAGGCTGGATCATCTCCAAAGGCTTGTGGGCAACGAGAGCAGGCAGCAGGCTGCTGGGGCAATGGGGATATGTGGGAGACCAGGGCATGGCCTGGCTCTCCCCTCCTCACCTCATCCTGCCCATCCAGGGTGAACCTCAGCACAGCTCTAAGAGAAGGGCCCAAAGCCAAGCCCACTCCGTCCTCCACACCCCTTGCCCTACCCTTGGAACTCTCCTCTACGGCCAGGTTGTGCCCACACTCCCTCGCCCCCATCCCAGACCCAGAGCACACGCCCCTGTGCCCCACACTACCACTGCATGCAGAATCTTCTGGGGAAATGGCAGCCCCTGACGCTGACCTGATCCCTTCCTGCTTACAAAGGCCTCAGGGTCCCCTTTAGGTGCGCATCACCACAACCAGATGAGGCATCATCTCAGCTCCTCAAACGAGGACGGGGACCAGGCCAGAGGTGTCATCAATAACAGCAGACATTCATTAGGTGCAAGCAGACATTCATTAGGCGCCATCCTTCGCCAGGTGCTTAGCTTTGTCCATCCATGCATTATCTCATTAGCCCTATTGCTCCCACTACGAGGCAGGCGTTACTACGATCCCTGTTTACAGGCGAACGGCCTAAAGCTCCGAGAAATGAAGTGCCTTGTCCAGTTACATGGCTGCCGTATGGCAGGGCAAGAACTGGAACCCCATTCCAGGGGTGGTTGCTACAGATTGGCAGTGGCTCCCCAACAGGAACGACAGTGAACAGGGACACCGTATCAAACACCTGCTTTGTGCAAGGTGTGACTGCCGGGGCCGACTTGATGGAGGCAGGTGCACTGCACTCTCTCTCACCCCACTGCTCTTCTCCCCAGAGACGGAGGCCTGTTTTCTGGTCGTCTTATTCAACACCAGCTCCATCGGGGCTCCTGCACTTCCACTCCCCTCCCTCCAGCTCTGGGGAGCCGGCAGCAGCCCTCGGGCCCAAGTAGGCAGTTACCTTTGGCCGTGCTGAGCTTGCAGGTGTAGACACCGCTGTCGTCCTCATGCACAGAGGTGAGCAGCAGCTTGCATTTGCGGCCATCGAAATGCATCTTGCATTTGAGTAGTGCGGGCTGCAGCAGGTGGCCTCGGCACAGCCAGTCTACCTCCACGTCAGTGGGACCTGCCACCAGGCACTCAAACAGCGCCATCTCCCCGGCCCCCACGTCCACGTCCTGTAGAGGGGCCAGCACGGCCAGGGACCGGCTTTCAGGGTGTGCTGGGTGGGGGAAGCAGCCACAGGGGCACACACGGAGCAGAGAAACACGGGGAGAGGGAGACACACACGCACACACACAGAGAGACAGACAGACACAGAGAGAGAGATGCATTTTGTTCCTTTGGAGACAGGGAAAGCCCGCCCGCCCAGCAGGCCAAGACAGCAAGGAGCTCCCAGGCCTGGCTTCCGCATGGCCATCCCACCTGGGCCAGAGAGGGGGAGCTGGGGGAAGCGGGAGGGGATCAAGGGCATGAAAACTGAGAGGGCCACATGGGGACAGAGACGGCGGCGGAAAAAGAAGACACAGCACACCAGCTGGGTACAAACTGGACTTTATTTGAACTAAGAAACAGGTATTTCTGAATATGCCCACACCCACTACAGCAGGCCCCTACTTCTGTGCCAAGCCTGGCTAACTCTCATTCTCAGATAGAGCATCCCTGGCCCTGATGGTGAGCAAGGGAGCTCCTAAAGGCCCTAAGCCTGCCGCCCAGGGCCGGGCCTCAGCCAGGCCTCCTCATTAGCACAGGGCCCAAGGGCCTCTGGCTTTTGGTCTCTTGTGAAATAGAAAGGATTGTGCCATTTGGAACCCATTTCTGGAATGGTCAGTGCCCCCGAGCCCCTTGCCC
>SJYV01031032.1:928601-945819 GCA_006410875.1 Neotragus pygmaeus | reverse complement strand
TGATGAAGAAACGAGGTCACCAAACGTAGCCGCTCCAAGGAAAGACTCAGAGGCAGGACTAGGCTGCCAACCCAGGAGATTTTACTCAAGAGCCTGTGCACTTAATCACTGATTTCTCTATTCTTTTCAAATGCTAAATTAAACAATTAGTGACAGATTTTATTTTCTTGGGCTCCAAAATCACTGTGGAATTTTAGACTGCAGTGATGAAATTAAAAGACACTTGCTCCTTGGAAGGAAAGCTATGACAAACCTAGACAGCATATTAAAAACCAGAGACATCACTTTGCTGACAAAGGTCCATATAGTCAAAATTATTGTTTTCCCAGTAGTCATGTACAGGTGTGACAGTTGGACCATAAAGAAGGCTGAGCACTGAAAAATGGATGCCTTTGAACTGTGGTGTTGGAGAAGGCTCTTAAGAGTTCCTTTGGACTGCAAGGAGATCAAGCCAGTCAATCCTAAAGGAAATCAACTCTGATACTGTGACCACCTGATGCAAAGAGCCAACTCACTGGAAAAGACCCTGATCCTGGGAGAGGCTGAAGACAAAAAAAGAGAAGCGGGCGGCAGAGGATGAGATGGTTAGATAGCATCACTATCTCAACTGACATGAATTTGAGCAAACTCTGGGAAATGGTGAAGGACAGAGGAACCTGGTGTGTTGCAGTCCTTGGGGTCCCAAGGAGTCAGACACAACTTAGTGACTGAACAACAAGAAGATAACATTTATTAACTAACTGATATGTGCCAGGCATTGGGTTGTGCAATTAACATTAATACATTTAATACTCACAAATCTATGTGATGGATATTATTATTATTCCCATTTAATAAATTAAAACCAACAGCAATAACAACGTTAGGCCTTAGAGATGGGAATAAATTAACCCAAAGTCAGATAACTGGCAGATGAAAAAGTTGGGATTCAAATTCAATCTGACTTCTAAACACAGGCACTCATCTCTTATGCTATAACACCTCTATTTAATAGGTATAATATGTTGCATATACTCCAGTAAATGTATAGTGTATTTTGCTAAGAAATTTCATATGTCAAGAATGATCATTTTCTATATTCAACTATAAATTAATACCTTCTGAGACAAAAATTTTCCTTCATTAAATACAAAAGGTTACAAATTAACCAGAGACATCTGAATGCACTTGTGATAGGGGTTTAAATTCCATAATTTTTCCTATATGCACCCTGGTAGATAGCTGTGCACTGCATCAAGAGGCTTTCTTACCCTTTGATTTCCTGCAGTGTTTAACCGACAAAGAGTACTGGCAGAAAATCAGACAGGGAAAGAAAAAGAACCTTAGGATATTTGTTCTGTTTTGCAGGCTGGATGAGAAACAAAGGCTCTGCTCAGGCCTTGCAGTAGTAACCTACCCTTATTACTAGGCCACAAGTTTTGTGCGGTTTCGTGTGACTTCGCTATACCCTGTCCATCCTTGTAAATCATTCCTTCCCTAAATTCACTTAAATTACTCACTTTAAGTGTCCCATCTCTTTTCTCTGTAGGGCCTGGGCTGATACAAAAGTTAACTATTCTGGTATAGAACAATGCTTTAATATTCTAGAAGAGGATATTTTCCCATTCTGTATGAATTCTTAATGTTCATGTAGGGCTTCCCTGTGGCTCAGATGGCAAAGAATCTCCTACAATGCAGGAGACCCGAGTTTGATCCCTGGGTCAAGAAGATGCCCTGGAGAAGAGAATGGCAAACTCCTCTAGTATTCTTGCCTGGAGAATTCCATGGACAGAGGAGCCTTGTGAGCTACACAGTACCTGGGGTTGCAAACAGTAGGACAGGAATGTTTATATGTCTTTTTAGAAATAGCAACATTGTGTAAGTGTAATTACAAAGAAAAAGATAGGTAATGCTACGCAAACACACTTTCCTCGACTCCTAATGTTGACTTTTCAATCTGAATCTAATAAATCATTCATGACTCAGCTAAATTACAATTTCAATGCAAGGTGAATGGAATGCACAAGCAAACCCATGATTACAGTGTATAGAAAGCTATATTGCTCACTTCAGCCATGTCAATTCCATCCTAATTATGATGGAATCTTTAGGCACTTAAAGATTTATATTTGCCTTAAGCATTTATAAGCCCATACTAAATGTGTCTAATACCACTGGGTTTTATAAACAGTCAAAGACGACTAATCACTTATATTTATAAGACAATGTGGTGAAATATTTGCAGAGCATCTCCTGGACAGGAAACTGGGGCACTGAAGTACCTCCAGTGATCACTGGCATTATCTTTCTATTCATAGAAAGCATTAATAGAGAAATAAATACTCTAAATATTGGAGGGACTATAAATTGATTGACCTAAAATTAAGATACTCTTTTAAGGACTTTGTATGTCAATTCTGCCTCTAAGAATTTATCCTAAGAAAATAATCACAGATGTATGTAAAGATTTATCTATCCATATATTCACTAAGACAATCAATAATATAAACTCCCATAGAAAGGAATATACAGTCATTAAAAATGATGTTATGGAAGAACGTATGCTGACAGAATTATTTACAAAATATTCTAGGTGGAAAACAACTAATAAAATGATATATAAGCTGTTTTTGGTGTCAGCCAAGATGAAGAAAGCTGATTGCAGCCCAACATTCCCACTAACTACAACTAAAGCTCCTAACAAAATACAAAAACCAACCACCTGAAGACTTTGAAAAGTACACATATTAGGTGTATCAGGAGTTAGAGAAAAACTTAAATAAAGACCCATAATGTGTGAGGTTCATTGAGCTTTACTGTCCTTTCTCACCTAGCATTGACGTGAGGGTAAGTTGAATCCTGGAATTATGCAACAAGCACAGACAGCCAGAACTCCAGGAGAATTGCCTTTTTCTCAGCCAGAGGACTGGGGAAATGACTCTTGTGTGCTGGAGACTTAGAGTATTTTTTTTCACCTTTTATTTCACTCTCAGCTTTGCTCTGAAGTCAGGCCCCAGATAGAGAGCTTGACTGGCAACAGCACGTGTACCTGAAACCCCAAGAAAAGCCCATCTTCCCAGCCAGAGGAACTGGGAAAAGACCTTCTTACAAATGGTTCTCCTTCTGCTTGTCTATAAGAAAGCTCCAATTGTGTAGGCTGCACAACGGCATGGGAGGCTAAAATTCTGAGAGGACTCCATTCTTCTGACCAGAGGAACCAAGAAAAAGAGCATGTGAGAGTTGTAGAGCATGGGAGAAATCATGGAGAGAAGACACATGAAATGAAGCGATTCCTAAGTCTGTGTTATGAACTAATGTAAGTCCTGGACCTGACCAGAACAAACCTAAAGAGGCTCAGCACAGGTGTCAAGACATAAACTACCATAGAAACCATTACACTAGTTCCAGACTAACTCCTGAGTGGTATAAGCTCCAGTAAGATTCAAAAATCCTGGCATAGTATTTGAAATTACAGCTGACATCAGAACCACTGTGAGACAGAATATGAAGTTTGAACCTAATTTGATTGACTGCCTCCTAAACGATCAAACAGAAAACCATTTTCCAAAGGACATTAATCTGATCAATATTCAAGGAAAAAGACAATTAACAAATATTTATTTCAGGTTGGCAGAGATGTTGGAATTATCATATAAGGACTTTAGAGCAGCTCTTCAACAATCCTGAATAAGGTAAAGGTGAACATTATTTAAAAGAATAAAAGAGAGAGATGCTTAATTGAGAAGCAGAAGCTACGAGGAAAAGCAGAAATTTTACAGCTGAAAGAGAGAACTGAAATTTTAAAACTCATTGGATGTTTTTAATAGCCGAATGTAGATAACAAAGGAAATAGTCACTGAATTAGGAGATAAATCAATAGAAATCACAGAACCTAAAGAACAGAGAGGAAAGAAAGACTGGAGAAAAAAAAAAAAATCGCAAATCCTCAGAAACTTGTGGGACAATAATCAAAAGGTATGATCTTCATATCAATGGAGTCTGAGAAGAAGAGATAAAAGAGACAGATGGATGCAGAAAGAATATTTGAAGAAATAATGATTGAAAACTTCAGTTCAGTTCAGTCGCTCAGTCCTGTCTGACTCTCTGCGACCCCACGAACCGCAGCACGCCAGGCCTCCCTGTTCATCACCAACGCCTGGAGTTCACCAAACCCATGTCCATTGAATCAGTGATGCCATCCAACCATCTCATNACTTTCCTTCCAAGGAGTAAATGTCTTTTAATTTCATGGCTGCAATCATCATCTGCAGTGATTTTGGAGCCCAAAACAAGAAAGTCAGCCACTGTTTCCGCTGTTTCCCCATCTAATTGCCATGAAGTGATGGAACCAGATGCCATGATCTTAGTTTTCCGAATGTTGAGCTTAAACCAACTTTTTCACTTTCTTCTTTCACTTTCATCAAGAGGCTCTTTAGCAAATTCCTAATAGGGTAAACTCATAAAAACATGGCCAGACACATTATAATCAAACTGTTGAAAATTAAAGACAAAGGGAAAAAACTTCAAGCAAGCCAGCAGAAAATAACACATTACATTCAAGGGAGCAATGGTTTGGATGACTGCAGACTTTGCATCAGAAATCACAGAAGCCAGATGACAGTGGCACAACATCTTTCAAGTGATAAAAGATTAAACAGAATTTTATACCTAGTGAAAATATCTTTCAGGACTGAAAACAAAATTAGGAGGAACTCTCTGATTAAGGAAAACTATAACATATAATCTGTTCCCAGTAGAACCAATATTAAGAAAATACTAAAAAAAAATTCTTAGGCTTACAGGAAATGATATCAGACGGAAATGTGGACACCAGGGCTTAAAGAAGAACAACAGAAATGGTAAATATCTGGGTCAATAAATAGACTATTTTACTCAACCAAGTTATTTAAAATGTTTGACTTGGGAGCAAAACTTATAACACTGTCTGTGGATTTCTCAAGTTATGTGGGTGTACTTAATATGACAACTAAGTGGGTGAGTGAAGCAGTAAGGTTGGAATGTTTTAATTGAAATGGTAAACTATTCACTCTAGAATATGTAAAGTAAGTTGTGTATTCAGTAATCCAAAGAAGAGCAACTATAATAATACAAAGAGATGATCTAAATAGCCAATAGTGAAATTAAAATGAATATTAAAAAATAAACCAGTAGAAGGCAGGAAATGGGGAATGAGGGAACAAAGAAAAAGGTCAGAAAAAGAAAATAATAAATGGCAGATCTAAATCTAACCATTTCAATAATTAAATGTACATAGTATCTACTAAAGTATAGAGATTATCAAATTAAAAATAAGACTCAATATGTTGTCAACAAAACAATCCACTTTAAATATGTCACTATAGATAAAAAAGTAAAAGTATGAAAAAATATACAATCCAACATTTATCAAAAGAAAACTGGAAAAGTTATGTTAATATCAGGCAAAGAAAGAAAAATTATCAAGGAAAAATAAGAATATTTATAATCACAAAACAATTCATAAAGATATACAGNCCCGGTGTTTGTGAAAGTATGAAAAAATATACAATCCAACATTTATCAAAAGAAAACTGGAAAAGTTATGTTAATATCAGGCAAAGCAAAGAAAAATTATCAAGGAAAAATAAGAATATTTATAATCACAAAACAATTCATAAAGATATACAGCATTCCTAAATGTGTATGTACTTAACAAAATATATGCCCCAAAATATGTGAAGTAAAACTGAAACAAGAAGTAGACAAACCCACAATTACACTCAGAGACTTCAAGGTTCCTCTCTTAGTTAATAAGAGAGTAGTCAGACAGAAAATCAGCAAGATATAGGGGACCCGATCAACATTATTCACTAACTTAATGTAATTGACATTCAAGTGTACATGGAATATTTAACATGACAGTCCATATTCTAGGCCAGAAAACAAACAACAAATTTAAAAGAAGTGAATTTATGCAGAAAATGATTTCTGATCAGAATGAAATTAAACTAGAAAAATAACAGAAACATATCTGAGATATAGCCAAAAATGTATAAATTAAACACCATGTGTTTCAATAACCCATTGTAAGATAGAAAGACTCTGGTGAGGGCAAGGGGTGTACAGGAAACCTCCCTACATTTTCTCAATTTTGCTGTGAACCTAAAACTGCTCTAAAAAAAAATGAAGTCTTAATAATTTTTTGAATTTCAAAGGAAATATTAAAATATTTTTAAATGAATGACAATGAAAATAAAGTATATTAAAATTTGTAAGATGAAACTAAAGCAGTATTAAATATTATAAAAGAAAAAAGAACTCAGTTTAATAAATAACCTGTTTCCACCTTAGAAAACTAATAAAAGAAGAACCAATTAAACCCAATACAAACAAGGGAGAAAGTAATAAACTTTAAAAGCAGAAATCAATGAAACTGAAAAAATAAAAACAATAGGACAAAGCCAAAGCCAATGAAACCAACAGCTGACCTCTGAAAAAATAAACAAAACTGAGAAGTCCTTAGCCATACTAATGAAGAAAAAAGATACAGATTCCCAATGACAGAAATGAACTTTGGTTATCACTACAGACCCTAAAGACAATGAAAGAAAAGGAGAGAATCTTGACATTAGATGAAATGGATCAATTCCCTGAAAGATATAAACTACCACATCTCAAAAATAGCCTGAATAGTCCTATGTCTTGAAATCAACCAAACTGAATTTTCAACCAAGGAAACTCCAGGCTCAGTAATTTTCTCTTGTAAATTCTATCACAAATTTAAGGAGGAAGTAATAGCAAATTTACTCAGTCTTCTTCCAGAACATCAAGGAGGAATAAGGCTACACCATCACAATACTATCAAAGCCAGGCAAAAAAAAAAATACAAATATTCCTCATTAACAGAGAGGTAAAATCAACAAAATGCTAGCAAATCACCATTTTCTTCTCCAGGGATAAAAATGACAATATACCACAATCAAGTGCATTCACTCTGGGAAAGGAGGATCAACTTAATATCCAACAGTCAACCAATGTTAAGAGGGAAAAAGTCATATGAACATATCAATAGATGCAGTTAAAGTCACATGACAANTTCTGCTTAAGCAAAGGAAGCTGCTAGAGGACAGTCTGCGCCCTTGATCATCCATACCTGCTCACTTATAAGTAAAATGAGGGCTTCCTTTGCGGCTCAACTGGTAAAGAATCAGCCAACAATGCGGGAGACCTGGGTTCTATCCCTGTCTCTTATACACATCTCATGACAAAATTCAACATCTATTTATGATATTTTTTAAAAAAGCTTCTTGGTAAACAAGAAATAGAAGGAATTGTGCTCAAAGTGATAAAGGGGGTATGCAAAAAATCTATAGCTAATATAACACTTAAGTGCAAAAAAAGTCCCCTTAAAAGTGAAATGACAAGACTAACCACTCTCAGTGCATATTATGAATATCATATTAGAAGTCTTAAACAAGGCAATAAAACATGAAAAAGAAATAAAAAGCATGATGATTAGAAAGGAAGAAAACTGTCTCTATTACCAGATGATATGATTGTCTACATAAAAAAAAAAAAAACTCCATGAAATTCACAACAAAGCTCATAGAATGAATAAGTGAGTTAGCAAAGTCACAGGATATAAGGTCAGTATGTAAAAATCAATTATATCTCTACATACTAACAATAAACAACTAGAAAGTAAAATTTAACAAAAGAATACTATTTATTTCACTCAAAAGGATATACACATGCCAAGTAAGACAGGAAAAGATGTTCAAGATTATTAGGCACTTGAGAAATGCAAATTATAACCACAATGAGAGGGCACTACACATCAGTTAGTGACACCACCATGTAACTGTCAACATGAGGAGAAAATGTATCACTCATATATTGCTGGTGGAAATGTAAACTGGTATAGCCATTCTGTGGCCTTAGATAGTTTCTTTTTTTTTTTTAATTTATTTATTTATTTATTTTTTAATTTAACTTTACAATACTCTATTGGGTTTGCCATACATCGACATGAATCCACCACAGGTGTACACAAGCTCCCACTCCCGAATCCCCCTCCCACCTCCCACCCCACAACGACTCTCTGGATCATCCCCGTACACCAGCCTTTCTTTTAAAACTAAAATTGCAATCATGATAAAACCCAGAAATTGCCCTCTTGGAAATGTATGCCAGAGAAATAAAAACTTATGTTTACATAAAAACCTATACATGAGTGTTCATAGCAGCTTTATACATAATAGCTCAAAAGCAGAAACAAGCCAGATTACTTTCAATGGATGAATGATTAAACAAAGTGTCGTGCATCCATACCATGACAAACTCTGCCTTAGCTAAAAAAGCATTTAATATGCACAACCTACCAAACACCATAGCTGAGCCTAACCTGCCTTAAACGTGCTCAGAATACTTACATTAGCCTACAGTTAAGAAAAATAGTCTAATCCAAAGCTTAATTTAAAATAAAGCGTTGAACGTCTCATGTAGTTTATTTAATAATCTACTGAAAGTGAAAAACCAAATGGCTGTGTGGATACAGAATGGTTTTAAGTGTATCAGTTGTTTGCCTTCCTGACCCCATGGCTGACTGGGAGCTGAGGCTTGCTATCCTATCCAGCATCACAAGAGCATATCATACTACACATCGCATGTTTATAAACAAAGCAAGGGTCGGCAGAGTAAAGCTTCTTGCCCTGGCTTCTGCTGTCAATGCACAGTGTAGACAGGACGTGAAAGCTGGTTTCCTGACTCTGCTCCTAGATGTTAACTACCTGCAATCTGTCCCAACCAACACTCTGAGCCCCTTGGGCTTGCTCGTATTTCCAAGCGGCTTCACAACCAGAATGGCGGGGTTCACATCCAGAATGGCGGGGTTCACTCTGGTGACATCCATCTCTGTGTGAGAATGTTCCTTTCCTTTTTCCCCTTCTGCTTAAGCAAAGGAAGCTGCTAGAGGACAGTCTGCGCCCTTGATCATCCATACCTGCTCACTTATAAGTAAAATGAGGGCTTCCTTTGCGGCTCAACTGGTAAAGAATCAGCCAACAATGCGGGAGACCTGGGTTCTATCCCTGGGTTGGGAAGATCCCCTGGAGAACAGAACAGCTATCCACTCCTGTATTCTGGCCTGGAGAATTCCATGGACTGTATAGTCCATAGGGTCGCAAAGAGTTGGACACCACCACTGAGCCACTTTCATGAATGTGTAATGCTTTCATACCATCAAAAAACTATAAATTTGAACCAATGTAAATCGGGGACTGCCTCTACTAACAAAATGTAAAGATAGCCCCAGATAGCAGGAAAATGTTTGCAAATCACATATTTGACAAAGAACTTCTATTTAGCATACACAAAAACTCTCTAAGCTTAACAATAATAAAACAATCTTTTCTTAAAATGGGCAAAATATTTGAACAAGTACCTGGAAAGAAGATATATATATATGATAAGGATGTACAAGAAAAGAGGCTTAACATCATTAGTCATGAGGGAGATGCAAATTAAATAACACTGTATACTAATTAGAACAGCTAAAGTAGAAGACACTTGACAATGCCCACAGACGAGGACACAGAGCAACTGGAACTCTCATAAATTGCCGAAGGCAGTGCCACATAACGCAACCACTCTGGAAAACAGTTTGGTGGTTTCTTATCAGGCTAAACATATAATTGCTATATAACCAAGTGATTCCACTCCCAGAAAAAATGAAAACTCATGTTCATACAAAACTTGTGCAAATATTTATAGCAGCTTTTCTTACAATCACTCCAAACTAGAAAAAAACTCAGATGCACTTCAGTTTACCAGTGAATCAACAAAGCAATATATCAATGCCATAAAATATTACTTAGCATTAAAATGGAACAAACTGTGGATACACACAGCAATGTAAACGAATCTGAAATGCATTACGTTAAATGAAAAGAGCCAGATTCAAAGGCTATATACCATATGCTTTATATATATGTATTTCTAGAAAAAGCAGAACTATAAGGATAGAAAACAAACCTGTGGTTGTTAAGATTCAGGGGGAGGGTTTGACTATAAGGGAATATCACAGGAAAATATTCTAATATTTTTAAGTGATTGTGGTGGTGGCTATGTGATTCCCAGGTGGCTCAATGGTGAAGAATCCACCTGCCAAGGCAAGAGCCACAGGAGATATGGGTTCAACCTCTGAGTTGGGAAGATTCCCTGGAAGAGGAAATGGCAACCCACTCCAGTATTCTTCCTGGGATAATCCCATAGACAGAGGAGCCTGGTGGGCTACAGTCCATGGGGTCACAAAGAGTTGGACACGACTGAGCATGCATGTAGGCTATGGAATTCTATGCAACAGAATTGTACAAATTTTCTGGAATGCAATGTGTTGATCTGAAATTAAACTGTTAAGTTATAACACATCCTGAGAGGTCTAAATATAAAGTCAACACAAAGGGGCTAAACCATTATCTCAATGACTTAGAATTTCATGCTTCTAAAGCATTGTCTTGAACACATGCCATTTGCTCAAGATTCAAAATAACAGTATTCTTGCCACCTGGTGAATTCCAGCAATTTCTCTGGTGATTCTCCATTAGCCTATTTGATCCGGCCCACCGAAGCAACACCCCATACCTTGCTGCCCTCCATGATGGATCTGCTCCAGGGGTTTTCTCATGTGCATAGAGAGAGCCCTGTACTCACTGTCCTCTGGCAGGACTACCGGGCAGAGAAGACAGGGGCCCTTTAACTGTCTAGCCACAGACTGCTAGACACAAAGCAAGCTATGTTGTTATGGAATTCTAAGCAGTAAGATTTTTCCAAGTGTGCTTAGATCACGGGGACATCTGATTCAATATGGAAAACTGTACTATTGTTCACACTTCCACAGAAACATGTGATATTTCAGGGGAACACAGAGAAACAAATGAAAGCCTCAAGAGCAGCTACCAATTTTGCTAAATGTTATACCAGACACAGGGAATGGCAGAGATGGGAAAAGAAGTGACCTCAGCATGGTCAGATGACTCTGTAATTTCAATAACATTTGCAACTAAGAAAGGGAATGAGTGATTATATCATCAACTATTTCCCCGACTCTGACAAATCCAGGCCCCTATTTTATGTTTGATCCAAAAGAAACACTTTCAAAGAGAGGGAAGAGAACTCTGTGCAAAGTATCCTACTCAAAATTCTTCCCCCAGGTTAGGAAAAAGCATTATTTAATCCTTGAAGTTTATATGCATTTAGGGTCAAGTCTGATTGCACTGAAAAAAAAAGGTTGCAGTTTCACCCTCTTTGTATAATATTGAACAAAACAAACGTGTCTAATTTTGTTCAGACTACTCAATGAACTACTGGCCTTCACGTGGCACTATGTGGTTTTGACTGGCAAAGCTAAATATCATAGTTACATAATGGTATATAGACTCTCCTCTCAAGATATTTTATTTCCTATTTGAAATTAAGCCATGGATTAGAGTCAAGAATATTTTCTTACAAGTATATCAGAAAATGTAAGACAAACTCAAATGCATCCTTTAGTGTACTTAGGCTGCTCAGTCTCCCTTTTAAATATTTTTAAAGGTCAAAAATTCTTAGCATGTCTAAAAGAAAAAAATGTATCCTCCAGGTATACTTGACCATTTCCTGTTCTTTGAACACCCCAAGCTTTTCCACATCTGAGCTCTTATTTATCCTGCTCCCTCTGTGGTTTTCTTAAATTCTTTTGCAAAACAGATTTAGATAACAAAAATAAGTATCCAGATTGTATTACCTTAAACTTTGCAAAAATGCCTTCACCCAGTCAAAACAGAAGACCATGCCTTTGGCTTTCATAAAATCATAACAACAACAAAAAAAACTATAAGAATATTTCCATAGATAATCTGCTAGAAAATAATTAAAGGCATTATCTGCTATGCTACCCAACGTCATTTATATGATTAGCTGAGTGGTAAAGAACCTTGCAAAGTTAGTTGTCTGGAAAGAATTGTATTTTTCCTGATAAATTGTTATGCTTCCTTTATTCCAACAGTAGAGACAATGCAATCAAACGTGTATTCTTTTTCACTTGGTTTCCCTGAAGATTAGCCAAATTTGTTTCTCACACGCAACAAACAGCCTACCCTTGGTGCCAAATACATATTTTTCTCTTTCTCTTAAAGTTGTCATTTTTTTTTTACATCATTTTAACCATGTCACAATAAAAGTGACATAAGTAAATATATTTTGAAAGTGAAGTCGCTCAGTCGTGTCCGACTCTCTGCGACCCCGTAGACTGTAGCCTACCAGGCTTCTCTGTCCATGGGATTCTCTAGGCAAGAATACTGGAGTGGGTTCCCATTTCCTTCTCCAGGGGATCTTCCTAACCTAGGGATCGAACCCAGGTATCCCGCATCACAGGCAGACGCTTTAACCTCTGAGCCACCAGGGAAGCCCAAATATATTTTGAAGTATGCTTAAATGTTTTAAATACAGTAGGCAGAATTAATATATGAAGGCTGTTTTCTACTAGCTATTCCATAGTAAATGACAAAACAGAAACAGTGTGGCCTAGAGCAGTATTTTTTCAAACTGGAACGTGCAAAAGAATCACAGAATGATCTTATTAACAGGTAAAGGCTAATTCAGAAAATCTGGGGCGGAGCCAGACTTTCTAGGAGGCTCCCAGATGAGATAACTTCTGGTCCTCAGACCACACTTTGAGGAGGTAGGGCCTCACCAAAATTCTGCCTGTGCATGAATGGAAAGTCAGTACAAGAGAAATAATGAATATAATGGAGCCCTAAGATATGACACGACTTCCCAGGTGGTTCAGTGAGAAAGAATCCACCAGCCACTGCAACAGATGCAGGAGGTATGGGTTTGATCCCTAGATCAGGTAGATCCCCTGGAATAGGAAATGGCAAACCCACTCCAGTATTCGTAGTCCACGGGGTCACAAAGAGTTGGACACAAATGAGCATGCACACACGCAAGACATGATAACCCTCAAAAACGGTGAGAAGCACAAACTAGAGCAAATGGGACCAGATCATCACATTTCTCTTTCAATTTTTAAAAATCAAAGCATCTTAAATCCAAAGTCTATAATAATTTTTTATAACAAATGTCCAGTTCATGTTTTTCAAAGAAGTTGATTCTCATTCATGGTTTAGACATTCTATCATATAGAGCTCAGTAAAATTCTGATTGATATATTTCCAAAAATCCACAGTATTTTGAATGGTTATAGGAGGACACACAATGAAAGAATACTTACTGAACACATGGAAAGATTCTATTCAAATGTTTACTAAACCCCCACTGTATTCCAGTACTACTCTTAGGCCTCAACATCCGGTCTGTTTTTTTCTTTTACTTATGTTGGTTTGATTCTGATTCTTCATTTCTATCATGTTGAAGGTCAATTATTATATAACTTGGGAAATTACTTGATTAGTGAATAAATGAATGAATCTATATCATTTGAAGAAAATTCATCAGCTGTAATACTGGTTAAGAAAATATTTGAACAGTAGTCAGTTCAATACTTTTTTCTTTCCAGTTTATTCCCAGTTAAGAGTATTCCTCCTGGCATGGCATGCTGCACAATGATAATTTCTAAAATACTTCACAGTAAAGAAAAGGCCTAGTTTTTCTGAAGCTATTCCACTTTTATAGATTCTTACATTGCCCGTTGTCACATGTATGTCTCCCCAGCGCAGGTTCACAGATGCAGAAGGGAAAAACCTGTATTTTGGTTAAAACTAAAATTAACCAATTGTCTAATATACATAAAGAACTATCTAAGTCACTATAATAACATTTAAGGCTTTTTTTTAGGTCACAGGCTTTAGAGCCAAGTGTACAAGCTTTCTATTGCTGCTGCAACAAATTACCATAAGTTTAGTGGTTTAAATGCAGATTTATTATTTTATGGTTCTGGAGGTCAGAAGTCCAAAATGGGTTTCACATGACTAAAATCAGGGTGTCAGCAGAACTGTGTTTCTTCTGGAGTCTCTGGGAGAAGGGTTATTTCCTTGCCCTTTACAGCCTGTAGACACCTCCCACATTCCTTGGCTCTTGGCCCCTTCCCTCACCTTCAAAGCCAGCAATGTTGTATCTCTCTGTGACTTTCTTCCACTGTCGCATCTTCCTCCAACTCATTCGTCTCTTCTGCCTCCCTTCACTTTTAAAAAACCTTGCAGTAACGTAGATAAACTGCAATAAACTGTAGATAAACCTCTCTCTTTGAAGTTCAGTTGATTAGCAATCTTAATTCCTTTGCCATGTAACCTCACATATTTACAGGCTCCAAGGATCAGGATGCAGACTTTTTTTGTGGGGGGCGGGGGGTGGTCTATTATTCTGCCTGTCATGCCAAGTGTCCCATTTCCATTTACTAACTTGAATTTTCCTGAAGCACGTTTAGTTCTCTCACTGTTCTTTGATTCTAGGAAATGAAGCTCTTAGGGAATAACAATAATAGGATAAGATTACTGATTGCAATAACTTGCATTTCAGTTTTTAGCCATAAGCTCTGATTCTATTGGGATGACTCTCATCCTCAAAGAAAGATACAGATATGGCTGGAATGGCCACTGCTGCATAACCATATTCTCCTGGATCCATGTTGTCTGAAATTTCTGAGCTACATTTTGGTACACTGATGCCACTGATCACGGAATCAGAGTGTGACCAGCAGGATAAATGTCTTGATTCTCTGTGATCTAAGTTGCCTACAAAAAGGGCCTTTTCCTTGAAGTTTTAAGAAACTAAATCTTCTTTCAGAATTGGTCTAATGGGTTTAGAACCATTAAAAATGTCCAAAGCAATGAAGTAAGAGTGTTTATTATTTTCTTAAACACACAAAAAAATGAGAAATTAAATGAGTAAATTATAGTAGCCTAATCTTTTCATGCCATTACTAGGGATTGACAGGATGGTTGTTTAAACAGCTGTACAATGCTTATGCGCCAAAGACTCTAAATCTCTAATAACAAAAAGAATAACACTTTGCATGAGTGTTTCTTTGAATATATTCTAGACTGTACTTTCTCACAGGAACTCTCAACTAAGGATTTATTATATTTCAATCCAAAGCCACGGAGATAGAGTTTGAATGATTGGCTGAAGGCTCTATGCAAACTGAATCTAAATGTGAAACAAAGTAAAAGTTTCAAATTTGAATTCATGGCCTAAATTCGGATAGACAAAAGCATGTTTATGGTGATTATCATTATTTAAAACAGGCAGGTCCAATCGCCAAATGCTAAAATACAAATTGTATAACAGTTTAAGCAGAGTCAGATGGGCTCTATTAAAGTTTGATGTCACACAAAGGTTATGAGAGATATATTGTTTCTTGTGAGTCTTCTTCTGTAACACACAGTAAGCCATGCCAGTGTGAAAAGTTGTCATCTCTTGCACAGGTTAATGACACCCTCAATATCTACCCCTCTCACCTGCTGATCCTCTCTCCTATGCCCTCAAAATTACATCTAATACTTCTGAGAACTCCACAGCTCCTATGGTTCTGGTGGGGTTTTCATCAGTGTATCAACTCAATGCAGTTCCTTGGGCCAGCTCTAAGCGAGATCAAGAACAGGATAAGGTAGTGATCCGACAGATTTTCTTCATATAGCCAGTAAAAAAGAATTCTAAAAATCTATGCACATATTTTTAAATAATATCTAAATGTTTAAACATCTAAATAACCTAAGTTTGCACAGTTGAAAGGGGACATGATTTCTAATGCTCTGATCCATATTTATTAGACTCTCAGGACTGCAGGTTTCACTGAGTCTATGGAAGATTAGAATAGGTAGGGCCTGTGGATGAACTAATCAATCCAAGAAGACTTTCTGTCAAGACAAGTCTGACTTCGTTTTTCAAGCAAATATGAAGATAGTTCTAGTGACACCAGTCCATCTTCTGAAAACTAAAAGGAACAGATAAATACAGCACAGAGCCTTGCCACGTGCTTGGGCCTTGGATGAATGGGGCAGAAGAAAGGAGAACTGGCAGGCAATAGCCATGTTCAGAGGCAGATCAGTTTCAAGAAAGAGCTGGAAGTTGAGGAACTGAAAATTGAAACCCCTGAAACACTATGTTCTGGGCAGTCTTGGTGCCCAGTTTGGAGAGTGCTGAGAAAAAAATGACTTTAATTCCTCTCAGAACATATCTAACAAGATACAGATTTAAAATGGTATTTCTACACAAAACTCCCGCTGACTGCATTTCTTTGAAGGATCCTCAGCCTTTGGAAGTATCTCAAAACAGGTATCAAGTTCTCTTCATCAAAATGAAGGGTCAACAATGAGATTACAATCTCGTTTGTGCAGCGAACCTCGTGTAGCGGTAGTTCTGGCGACCGGTTTACGGGGTTCTACATTTTCTCTGGTCCCTAGAACTTCTCGCTTTTGTTTTCTCTGTTCATACTTGGCCATCTTTTAGTGTGTGTTTGAGCTCGTCTTAGTCACCTATCACCTTGAAGTTCCTCGGTTGCACCCCATGTCCTTATTGAGTCTTATGCTCAGGCTGATTCTCTGGCCCTTTTAGTGCTAGAAGTGGTAAGCTGTCGAAAAGAAAGGGAACAAACTACAACTTCCAAGGCCATGATGTTGTGCCAACAGAGGAGTTGCTTATGCAAAGTACTGTGAACTTTTACACGGTAAGATAGGGAGAAGTGTAGCGTCACACTGAGAATACATTTGGAAAATCTTTCTCTTCTGATGTTTCTGAGGACAAAGTTTGGAAGTAAATTAGTGACAAGGGGCAAAAAAAAAAAAGATAAAAGGAAAACAACTTTATTAGGCGATTTCTCTTCTTTCTGAGGAGCTTTCTCTTCTTTGTGAGGAGGACTCTGGTCCTTTCAGAGGAAGCTCCAAGTCATTCGAAGATATCCAGTGTCTTCTAGCTGCTGCAAATTGATCTCGCGGCGGGTGCTCTGGAAAGCATCTTGGGGGTCGAATGGGTCTCAGGCCGCTCCGGATCAAGGTCGTCCGATCCATTTGCTAAGAGGAGAATCTTCCCAAGGCACCTCTTAGAAGCAGGTGTGTGTTCCCCTCCAAAGAGCCCACCACCTGGCTGCGACCCATCTGCACAAGTGCCCCAGCTACCAGGTAACGCTGAGTGCTTCCGAGGTACTGCTGCGGGGGCAAGCGGGGCCTTTGAGACGCAGTCACAGGGGAAGAAGCGAGGACGCGGCTGGATGCCGGCGGCACGCGAGCAGATGCCGGCGCACCCACAAACACACGCCGGTTCCGGG
>SJYV01031032.1:874294-921090 GCA_006410875.1 Neotragus pygmaeus | reverse complement strand
CTTTTTCACTCTCTTCTTTCACTTTCATCAAGAGGTTCTTTAAGTCTTCTTCACTTTCTGCCATAAGGGTGGTGTCATCTGCATATCTGAGGTTATTGATATTTCTCATGGCAATCTTGATTCCAGCTTGTGCTTCTTCCAGCCCAGCGTTTCTCATGATGTACTCTGCATATAAGTTAAATAAGCAGGGTGACAAAATACAGTTTTGACATACTCCTTTTCCTATTTGGAAGCAATTATGTGTTAAATTATACACTGCATTTTGTGATTTTTACTAATCAAGATTATTATAATAGCTATTGTCTATAACAGTGATCTTTCCTTATTTAAGTCTACACAAGTTATGATTGGTAGATTTGATCAAAGCAAACTATTTGCTTTAGTTCTTTTTTTTAGACATGAAATTGATGTAAGAAAAATTTGAAAATCAAATAAAAATACCTGGAAACACCAAAACCATGCATTATATAAATTAAGAATTCTACTTATTTGAGGGATCCTTTTTCTAGCAAGTATGTTTATTTGAAAAATCTGAACAAGTATTTTTTTAATCTAATTTACAAAATCAGATTCAACAGGTAACAAAAACCTTAATCCCTTGAACAGTTTCACNAACCATGCATTATATAAATTAAGAATTCTACTTATTTGAGGGATCCTTTTTCTAGCAAGTATGTTTATTTGAAAAATCTGAACAAGTATTTTTTTCATCTAATTTACAAAATCAGATTCAACAGGTAACAAAAACCTTAATCCCCTGAACAGTTTCACAGAATAGGCTGTGTCAATCAGCACAATCTAGAAGGTGTTTTTCCTTATATTCCATTCATTTTAATTTATAATTAATGTCTATTACTATTCAACAAAGTTATTCTCTATTTGTACTTACTGACACCTTTGTATTTGAGTGCTTCTGCAGTCTAGACAGGATACATTTATCTGTATGATAAATAATAGATAAATGATTAGTGTGCCATTTGCTGTTAATGTGATGGATGGACTCCCCATTACACTACTTGTCTGTTCTTATTTTAGCTCTGACGCCAGTGGCTTCTGTCACTGTACAATGCCTATAATGCCTGCCTAAAAATGAATGGGGCCACTCATGTTTCTTAAATCTGTTCTTTTTGTTTTGTCATTCCACAAACATGGTGTTAAAAATGGAATGGTACAAAATGGGATTTCGAATCAGGGTGTATTTTGCTCAGTTGTCACTTTGCTATATAAAATTTCTTTTTCAGAGGCAGAATCTTGGGTCTCTGTAGTGGGAGGTGTGAAGAAAGGGCATAAGTGCCTTTTCATGGCTGGGTTTACTGAGCTGATGAAGAATGGCAGAGCAGACAGTCCCCTTCCTCCTCTGCAAGTTCACAGGCCTTGTAAACTTCGGATGGGCCTCAGTAAGGCTGAAAAGGCCTCTGCTGCCAGCGAACAAATATCCACGTATCCCCCTTGCATGCATGCTCAGTTGTGTCTGACTCTTTCTGACCCATGGACTGTAGCTCACCAGGTTCCTCAGTTCATGGGATTCCCAGGCAAGGGTACTAGAGTGGGCTGCCATTTCCTATTCCAAGGGATCTTCCTGACCCAGATATCAAGCTCCATTTTCTGCATTGGAAGGCCGATATTTTACCACTGAGCCTCCTGGGAAGCCCTGTACCACCGCTATTCATGTTAAAATTAGAAGAAACCTAATGCATGTTTGTAAAAATCCTTTATTTCTATCAAGAATAAGACACAGAGAATTAGCTTAAATTAAACATATATATGTATAATGAGAAGAATATTAAAACTGAATAAAATATATTCATTGATTATCAGATGTAATATCCCAATATCCTAAACAAACCCAGTGTCCAGAGCCAGGTTTCCAATTCTCCAAAAGAAGAAACCAGACTTTTTGGAGAATAGGTTGATTCCACGACTGAGGCAGGCAACATACAAGATAAGCCTGAAGCATTTTGTCATATCACAAAGTAAGGATGATTGATGACAACAAAACCAAAGATGGAAATATGCCAAAGGAAATAGGAGCCAACAGAAAGAGCTCCCAGTGGCCAAAAGTGGAACCATTTGAAAAAGAAAAGATATAATGTAGTATTGAGTTATAACCCAAAGTGTTTAACAAACATCCATGAGTTTCTTACTAGCATAAATGAATGAATGAATTAATAACTAAGCCACGAGGAAGGACCCAAAACAGTTTATGTAGGTTGTTGTTCAGTCACTCAGTCATGTCCGACTCTTTGCAAGCCCATGGACTGTAGCACACCAGGCTTCCCTGTCCTTCACTGTCTCTTGGAGCTTGCTCAAACTCATGTCCATTGAGTTGGTGATGCCATTCAGCTATCTCATCCTCTGTCACCCCCTTCTCTTGCCCTCATTCTTTCGCAGCATCAGAGTCTTTTCCAATGCTTTGGCTCTTTGCATCAGGTGGCCAAAGTATTGGACCTTCAGCATCAGTCCTTCCAATGCATATTCAGGGTTGATTTCCTTTAGGATTGACTTGTTTGATCTTATAGTCCAAGGGACGCTCAAGAGTCTTCCCTAGCACCACAATTTGATCTTGAGGATAACCTTACTAGCATGTGAAATGAATGCAGTTACAGTGCTTTGACCATTCTTTATTACTGCCCTTCTTTGTGATTGGAATGAAAACTGACCATTTCCAGTCCTGTGGCCACTGCTGAGCTTTCCAAATTTGTTGACATATTGAGTGCAGCATTTTCAGCATCATATTTAGTGTTTTAAATAGCCCCGCTGGAATTCCATCACCTCCACTAGCTGCAGTAATGCTTCCTAAGGCCCATTTGACTTCACACTCCAGGATGTCTGGCTCTAGGCGGGTGACCACACCATCGTGGTTATCCTGGTCATTAAGACCTTTTTGTATAGTTTTTCTATGCATTCTTGCCACCTCTTATTTTGTTCTGCTTCTGTTAAGTCTGTACCATTTCTACCCTTTATCATGCCCTTCCTTGCATGAAATGTTCCCTTGATATTTCCATTTTTCTTGAAGAGACCTCTATTCTTTCCCATTCTATTGTTTTCCTCTACTTCTTTGCATTGTTCATTTAAGAAAGCCTTCTTATCTCTCCTTGGTATTCTCTGTAACTCTGCATTCAGTTGGGTATATCTTTCCCTTTTTCCTTTGCCTTTCTCTGTTCTTTCCTCAGTTATTTGCAAAGTCCTCTCAGATCACCACTTTGCCTTCTTGCATTTCGTTTTTGGGGGAATGGTTATGGCCACTGCCACCTGTACAATGTTATGAACCCCTGTCCATACTTCAGGCACTCTGACTATCAGATTTAATCCCTTGAATCTATTTGTCACCTCCACTGTAAAATCATAAGATATTTGATTTAGCTCATACTTGAAATTGCCAACATCCACTGGATCATGGAAAAAGCAAGAGAATTCCAGAAAAACATCTATTTCTGCTTTANAGCATCAATTCTTCGGCACTCAGCTTTCTTCACAGTCCAACTTTCACATCCATACATGACTACTGGAAAAACCATAGCCTTGGCTAGATGGACCTTAGTTGGCAAAGTAATGTCTCTGCTTTTGAATATGCTATCTAGGTTGGTCATAACTTTTCTTCCAAGGAGTAAGCGTCTTCTAATTTCATGGCTGCAGTCACCATCTGCAGTGATTTTGGAGCCCCCCAAAATAAAGTCTGACACTGTTTCCACTGTTTCCCCATCTATTTCCCATGAAGTGATGGGACCGGATGCCATGATCTTCATTATGTACCTAATTTAAGGGTGGGCTTCCCACGCGGTGCAGTGGTAAAGAACCCACCTGCTAATGCAGGAGATACAAGAGACGTGGGTTCAATCCCTGTGTCAGGAGGATCTCTTGGAGGAGGATATGGCAACCCCTTCCAGTATTCTTCCCTGGAAAATCCCATGGACAGAGAAGTCTGGCAGGCTACAGTCTATGGGATCATGAAGAATTCGACACGACTGAGTGACTGAGCTCACTGCATACGCTTTAAAGGTATGGTTTGGTGAGCTTTGAAAGATATAGATAGCCATGCAACCACCACCACAATCAAGATATAGAACTTTCTGTCAACCTCCCAAATTCCCTTATGTACCTTTCTAGTCATTTGCTACCATTCTCCCCATCCCAAAGAGTCTTACCTGTTCTCTGTCCATTTAAATTAAATTTGTCATTTTAGGATCTCATATAAATGAAATAATTTGCTGTAAATTCTTTTGCATCTGACTTCTCTTGCTTAGGATCATGTTTTGAAATTCATTCATGTTTTTGACGATGTCAGTAATTTGTATTGTTTAATTGTTGTAGTCCTTTATGCACATCTGTGTATAAATAATGTGTTTATCCAGTTACCACTTATTGATGAACATTTGAATTATTTACAACTCTGCCTATTATAAATAAAGTTGCTATGACATTAATATACAAGTCTTTTTGTGGACATGTGTTTTCATTTCTTTGTGTAAATATCTAGAAATGGGACTGCTTGGTTGTATGGTAAGCATATGTTAACTTTACAAGAAACCGTCAAGTGTTTTTCCACAAAGGTGTACCAGTTTGCGTTCTATCCACAATGAATGGAAGTTCCAGTTTAGTCCACACCCTCACCAACATGGGATATAATCTATCTGGATGTATATATATTGTGTGTTTTTTAATTTAAAATTTTAATGTTTATTAATTTTTTTAAATCACAAAATAGTGTTCTAATCATAGAACATTTAGAAAAAGCTGAAACACATAAATAACAAAAACAGCTAAAACCCCTTGATCCCAACGTGTTGGACACAACTACTTTCATAATCTGGGGATTTTCAGCTTTTAATTTTTCTATATATGTTATATATACATATAATAAAACAGGGTCATATTGTATAAAAGTCTTTATATCCATTATATTTCTACCAACTATATGTTCTTAGCTCTTATTTCTCTAATAGTTTGAAAAGCACAATTACAGTTTTACTATTAGTGATTATTTTTTTGTTGTTAAGAGCAGCTTGAAATATTTCTTATCAACCCTAAGAATGTAATGGTATCTAATAATTATCATCTGTATAAAATGAGAAATCTTTCAGGCTTTTGCTGTCCTTGCTGTTTCTCCCCCACTTCACAATTTTGATTGATGTAATCTGGAATTTAATCTAAATTATTATTATCTTACATTGTTAACTTTTCTCTGAAGACATTTTTGAAATTTTCATCAAATTTACAACAGCTTAGTTCATTATTTCCTCAAATAATCTTACCTTTTCCCCAGTACTCAAATATGTTAAACCAGCTTGTATTGTTCCACAGGTCACTGATGCTTGATACACAGTTTTTAAAACGTTGTTTTTATCAGAGATCACAGACATGCAGACATCTAGAAACATTTGTTTCATTTGCTTGACAAACATTTGTTTGTCCAGTGTTCTACCAGTTTATGGTGGGAAAGTGAATCTGAGTTCTGTTACTCCATTAAGACAGAATACAGAGGTCTTATATTTTTCTTTTGATTTGCTGTTACATCTCAGAGTCGCCATTTTCTAAACCCAGTTTCCCCCAGATTGATCTGTATTTCAAAGACTGCAGAGGGCCTACTGCTTCACTTTTATGATTCAGTTCTTCAGAGTAGGACGTAAAACAAGCACTGAGACCTTATCAAGCTCATGAAATAATGTATAAAACATTTAAATGCTTTCAAGCTCAAGGTGATGTTAAGTAAGGATAAAGATGGGCTGCACCTTGATGGCCGAAGAGCAGGATCTTTTCCTATAAGGGAATGCTTTCCTTTCATCAAGAAAATTTTATGAGTGCTCTTTAGGCACTTGGTGGGGGACAGTAAACTAAACAAGAAATGGCTCTGAATCATGTTTAACTGCCAAGTGTTTCAGTATCAATAAAGTCATACCTAAAGACAATAGCCAAATTAAATAACATCCTAACATTCTATGCCAGAATTGAAAAATAACACATATATAATGTAGAGACAAGTATGACTTTGTGTGTTTATTTCAGTATATGATTGATAACCTTCTATAATTCCCCCAGTTCCTCAAGATGATTGGAAAGTAGACTCTTTAGTATCTGTCTGAGTTCTATTTTTCTAGACTCCTCTTATTTTCTAGCTTTGTTGAGATATTATTGACAAACAACATGTATGTTTAAGATGCAAAATGTGATGATTTGATACATATATATATTTTATGAAACAATTATCACAATAAAGTTAGTTAACACCTGTATCCTCGCATATCATTATCATTTTTTGGTGATAATAATATTTAAGATTCACTCTCTTGACAACTTTCCAGTACACAATATGGTAACAGTAATGATGGCCACTACACTGTGTATTACATCTGTAGAACTTATTCATCTTATAGCTGGGAGTTTGCACACTTTGACCTACATGTGCTGACACAGAAAGGAAAGATATCTGTTCTGTCAATACATCTTTTACACCAAACCAGTCATGTATTTCTTAGAATGTAAAAAGGAACATCTGTAATTGTTATATTACTGTGTATTAATAGTTACCTTGGTGAGCACATTGACAAGCTTTAAATTCTTTAAAAATTTAGCAAAAACAATTTTAAAGTATCTTAATATAGCTTTCTACCGTATTCAGATTTCTACTCTGTCTCAACCCCAAATACCTTTTCATGTTTGGGGGGTGGAGTTAAATTTTATTCATTTTTTAATTGGCGAAAAACTGTTTTACAATTTTGTGTTGGTTTCCCTTCCCTCCTGAGTGGAAGTCCTTCCTCCAGTCCCATTTGTCTACATCACCACAGAGCACCAGGCTCGGCTCCCTGGGTTTTATAGCAGCTTCCCACTATTTTACACATGCTTGTGTGCTAGGTCACTTCAGTTGTGTCCAACTCTGTGCGACCCTATGGGCTATAGTCTGCCAGGCTCCTCTGTTCATAGGATTCTCCAGGCACAAATACTAGAGTGGGTTGCCATGCCCTCCTCCAGGGGATCTTCCCTACCCAGGGACTGAACCTGCGTTTCTTATATCTTTTGCATTGGCAGGCAGTTTCTTTACCACTATTGCCACCTGGGAAGTCCACACACGATAGCGCATATATGTCGATGCAACTTTCCCAATTCGCCCCACCCTCACTGTCCCCCACTGTGTCTACAAGTTCCCCACTAGGTTCATTGGTACCATTTTTCTAGATTCCATATACATGCATTAATATACAATGACCCCCAATACTTTTTCATATTAAGTCTGAATAGAAATACAGGTTTTCTAGAATATTAATTTATAAATATGATAGAAAAAATAAAACACACATCCCAATAATTTCAATATTGTGNTTCATTGGTACCATTTTTCTAGATTCCATATACATGCATTAATATACAATGACCCCAAATACTTTTTCATATTAAGTCTGAATAGAAATACAGGTTTTCTAGAATATTAATTTATAAATATGATAGAAAAAATAAAACACACATCCCAATAATTTCAATATTGTGGCTAACATGTTGAGTTTTTAAAATACTTTTTAATGTTTCTAAAAGAGAAGAAACTCAGTTATGGAAACTCAGTTACATACATATGTAAATATATATATATGGCAAATATCCATCTCTAATTATATAAACAAAGCACAGCATTACACAATTTTGCATTAGAAGCACTAGGGAAATTTGCTGTTCTCTGATCAAACATTACACAGTTATCACACATTGTGACTTTATATCTTGTCTGAATTAGGTACAGTTTTCACCTAGANCATCTCTAATTATATAAACAAAGCACAGCATTACACAATTTTGCATTAGAAGCACTAGGGAAATTTGCTGTTCTCTGATCAAACATTACACAGTTATCACACATTGTGACTTTATATCTTGTCTGAATTAGGTACAGTTTTCACCTAGAATGAAGAAGTGGATATTTTTTAGCTGAATGATTACCGTTCATTGACTGTGACAGGAGTTGGTGAGTTTCTTGGACATAGAATAGCAGAGACAGCCCATGTGAGTAAAGGAAAGAGCTCGAGTAAGGAAAGGAGTCTCTGTTGGTAATCTCAAGCTTCTCACATGACATCAGGAACTTTATAGGATTAGACAGCAAACTAAAATGGACTCTTCGGTCAGCACATCCAGCTACAACTGCTCACAGTCAAAATGCAATTCAGTAGTCAGGGCTGAAACTGGTGTAATACAGGAAGTAACACCCAAATGCCAAGATCGTATTTAAGAATAAAATCTTTATTGAAAGTACTTATGATAGTGATTGATACAGAGTAGATATTTAATATATGCTGGCTCAACTTTTGGGAGATAGGAACTATCTCATAGGAGTAACATAGCCACTTGCCAGCTTGTATTTTCTTGAGCAAGTCACTTAAACCCTTTGATCTTTAATTTTTTATGTAAAATTTATACAATGAGAGCCCTTTAATGCTAAGATATCTACAATACAAAGCACTACTCTTCCTAAACACTATAGATGAGCAGTGAAGTACAATCCTCAAGCGTGATTGAAAGATATCTAAATAGGCTGTTTGTGTTTTCCTTTGAGAATTCAACTTGATAGTCATAAAGCACTGTGTTACAGGGGTTTCAAGCTGAATAGGACACAATCTCTCCTCTTATAAAAAAACTGCTTGAGAATAAGATCAAATTTATTAAGCACTTCTGTTATTCCAGGCCCTAAACAACATTATCTTATTTCATTACATTTTTACAAGAACCCAATGCTAAAGTTACTAGCATCACAACAGTGAAGAATCCATTCAGAAAAGTTAAAGATGACTATGGTCATCCCTTATGTAATCAACTAATACAGACCACGAGCACTTCACCAATGCAGCAGTGTCTTTTTCTCAGGCACTGGTTTAAGGCAGAAAGTGATCATTACTAAGCTACTCCTCTAGAAAAATGCTCAAGAGTCCATGATAAAGAAAGGAAGACTTCTTTCATTTTAAAGTAGCACTAGATTTGGAGTTGTAACATGAGTAGTGATGTCAAAAAAGTTCCATTTCCAAACAGCTTGGTGAGAGTGACTGTAACAACATGTTGTATATCTGCCATCACGGGCCCAGGAAGAAAACCAGATCCACTCGATGGGGACAGATAGTCTCTAGGGGAGCCAAGTTGAGTGTTTCATAGACAAAAGTTTGGGACATGATGCAAAACCCTAGGTCTAGTGATTGGTCCCCCATTTCTAAGGCTAGCAGGGAAATGGTTCTAAACCACACTTAGAACCACTTAGCCAGGGAGCTCTTGCTGTTTAACATTTTATGGTGTCAGAACTGTACCTCCTTGCTTTTGAAAATGTTTTTGCCTCTGCTTGGAATGCACCTCCTCTTTTGCTGTTGTTAATCCTTAGTTCAGTTTAGTCACTCAGTCGTGTCNTACAGCCTTGACATACTCCTTTTCCTATTTGGAACCAGTCTGTTGTTCCATGTCCAGTTCTAACTGTTGCTTCTTGACCTGCCTATATGTTTCCCAAGGGGCAGGTCAGGTGGTCTGGTATTCCCATCTCTTTCAGAATTTTCCACAGTTTATTGTGATCCACTCAGTCAAAGGCTTTGGCATAGTCAATAAAGCAGAAATAGATGTTTTTCTGGAACTCTCTTGCTTTTTTGATGATCCAGCGGAGGTTGGCAATTTGATCTCTGGTTTCTCTGCCTTTTCGAAAACCAGCTTGAACATCTGGAGGTTCACGGTTCACGTATTGCCGAAGGTTGGCTTAGAGAATTTTGAGCATTACTTTACTAGCGTGTGAGATGAGTGCAATTGTGCTGCAGTTTGAGCATTCTTTGGCATTGCCTTTCTTTGGGACTGGAATGAAAACTGACCTTTTCCAGTCCTGTAGCCACTGCTGAGTTTTCCAAATGTGCTGGCATATTGAGTGCAGCACTTTCACAGTATCATCTTTCAGGATTTGAAAGAGCTCAACTGGAATGCCATCACCTCCACTAGTTTTGTTCATAGTGATGCTTGTAAGATCCACTTGACTTCACATTACCCACCTGATATAACCATGGAGTTTTTTCCCATGTACTTCCTCACCCCAGGTCTTTCTCATCTCAATCTCCAGACTTTTTGTTTATTATTATTATTTTTTGACTCTGCTGGGTTTTTGTTGCTGTGCAGCTTTCCTCTAGTTGCTGCAAGTGAGTACTCTCTAGTTGTGGTGTGCAGGTTTCTCGCTGTAGTGGCTTCTCTTGTTGCAGAGCACGGACTGTAGGGTATTTGCACAGGCTCTAGCGTAGTTGCCTCAGTAGTTGCAGCTCCAGGGCTCGAGAGCACAGGCTCAATATCTATGGCCCGTGGTCTTAGTTGCTCTGTGGCATGTGGGATCTTCCTGGATCAGGGATCAAACCCATGTCTCCTTCACTGGTGGGCAGATTCTTTACCACTGAGCCACCAGGAAAGCCCTCTCCAGACTAACTTTTTTCAATGATTTTAGTTTTTCAGAAAAATTGCAAAGACATTACAGAGGATGCCTATAGGCTTCTCACTCAGCTGTTAACTCTTAAATGACAATATTATTATTTGTCCAAACTGGTAAAATAACAAAGGAATACTACTTCCAGCCAAATCACAGACTGTATTCAAATTTCACTGCCTTTTCCACTAATGTGCATTTCTATTCCGGAATTCAAACCAGGATACCACATTGCACTTAGTTACTACAACTTTAAAGTCTTACACTATTGTCTCTGATTCATTTATCACTCTTTACCTTGCATTTCAGTGACGTGTAGACATGTCATCCCACTCCAGTACTCTTGCCTGGAAAATCCCATGGATGGAGGAGCCTGGTAGACTGCAGTCCATGCTAAGGGTCGGACACGACTGAGCGACTTCCCTTTCACTTTTCACTTTCATGCACTGGAGAAGGAAATGGCAACCCACTCCAGTGTTCTTGCCTGGAAAATCCCAGGGATTGGGGAGCCTGGTGGGCTGCTATCTATGGGGTCTCACAGAGTCGGACACGACTGAAATGACTTAGCAGCAGCAGACATTTATTTATCTACTAGAGTGGAACCACCTTGAAGGCAGGATTCATGGCAAGTCCATTTCATTTTGTTACCCTGAAGTGACTTGCACTAATCATATGCTTAGTAAATATCTATTAATTATATATAAAATGTGTAATTGAAGATATATCATTTCTTCACATTCCTGGATTTTCTTCACCCTTGTTGCCCCTTCATTTGCCAGTTGTCTCTCCACTTACCCACTTCTAAATGATTGCCTGCCCAGATCTCAGACTTTGGGCCATTTCTCTATTTTTTGTCTATGCTTAGATGACAGGTAGGTCATCTCATCCAGTCCTGAGGCCTTAAATGCTCCCAATATGCTAAGGGTTCCAAAATTGTACCTTTAGCCCAGACTACACTCCTAGTATCTAGACCTCTATACTAAACTGCATTGCTGACCTCTAACTTTGAGTGTCTGATTGGAATCATGAAATTAACACATCCAACATGTAGCTGCAAACCTTCCCCCCATTTCATACCACTACTCCAATGTCCAGGCTTCCTTTGCAGCTCAGCTGGTAAAGAATCTGCCCGCAATGTGGGAGACCTGGGTTTAATCTCTGGGTTGGGAAGATCCACTGGAGAAGGGAAAGACTACCCACTCCAGTATTCTGGCCTGGAGAATTCCATGAACTGTATAGTCCATGGGGTGGCAAAGAGTCCAATGTTCATGTCATCTCAGTAAACATAACTCTGTTTACTCAAATCAAATACTTGAGAATCTCTTTTTTCCTTTCTTTTACAGCCCACACCAAGCCTCTCAGAAAGCACATTGGGTTTAATGCTTTTAATGATTTTCCCAAAAGTCACAGAGTAGCAGGAGTTGTTGTTGTTCAGTTGCTAAGTTGTTTCCAGCTCTTTGCGATCTCATGGACTGCAACACAGCAGGCTTCCCTGTCCTTTACTGTCTCCTGGAGTTCACTCAAATTCATGTCCACTGAGTGAGTGATGTCATCCAACCATCTCATCCTCTGCCATCCCCATCTCCTCTTGCCATCAATCTTTCCCAGCATCCGGGTCTTTTCTAATGAGTTGGCTTTTCACATCATGTGGTGTTGGAGCTTCAGCTTCAGCATCAGTCCTTCCCGTGAATATTCAGGGTTGATTAATTCAGAATTGACTGGTTTGATCTCCTTTAGAATTGACTGGTTTGATCTCCTTGCAGTCCAAGGGACTCTCAAGAGTCTTCTCCAGCACCACAGTTCAAAAGCATCAACTCTTTGCCACTCAACCTTTATGGTTCAATTGTCATATCCATATATGACTACTGGGAGAATCATAGTTTTGTCTTTATGGACCTTTGTTGGCAAAATGATGTCTCTGCTTTTTAATACACTGTCTATGTTTGTCATAGCTTTTCTTCCAAGGAGCAAGCATCTTTTAATTTCATGGCCGCCGTCACCATCTGCAATGACTTTGGAGCCCAAGAATGGGATCAGATGCCATGATCTTAGTTTTTTGGATGTTGAGTTTTAAGCCAGCTTTTTCACTCTCCCCTTTCACCTTCATCAAGAGGTTCTTTAGTTCCTCTTCACTTTCTGCCATTAAGGTGGCGTCATCTGCATATCTGAGTGGCAGGAGAATTGGACTTAAATCCAGACTTTTCCCATTTATTCCACAGCTCCCTTGAGCATGAGAAGCCACAGCAAGAAATGAAATGTACATTTGGGTCAAGATAGGGCCATTGGGCAGGGAGAGTACCAGAGTTGGCCTCAGGACACATGTCAAGTGGAAGCACCAAGCTAGGAGGACATGAACACCACATGGTAGTAGACACACACGGGAGGCTTTGTTATGCTCTGGAAAAGGGCTTGTGTTTTATTCTCAGGGCAATATGAGCCATGATCTAATGCAAAATGTATAAGGAATGTATGTTACTTTATTGACATTTTGCAACTTGAGCAGAACATCTGGTTGAAATGGGGAATAGAGGGGCTGAACTAGATCGTACTGCTAAATAGGATACCTAATCATAAAGTCATGAGAGAGATAACTGATGATAGTTCAGTCTCCAGTTATGCAGCAGAGAAATTAATTTCAGCAGAATCTTATTTTAATTTTTGAATCATAACAAAAAACCAGACTTAAAGTTCCATTCTTTAGTGGTGATATTTACCAATGGTAATGTGGCTAACATTCACTTTGCAATTACCGGCAAATAAATATTCTATACATACTTCTTAAATGGATACATGAAAGTAGTTAGCTAACCTTACAAGAAGGAATCACACTTTATTCTACTAAGATGGTGGAAACATACCATGAAAATCAAGACTAAGTGACTTAGACGTCTGCTCTGAACTGGTGACGCATGCAATATACTTAAACTGCTAGCATCTCTCTCTCTGTCTTTTTCTCTCTCTCCCTCTCTCCCCTAGTCGCCTTCTCTATTAGTCCTTCAGTAAAACTGAGCCTTATAAAGCTGAAATGCTGACCTGTGCTTGTCACAGATTTGAATTCTGGAGACAAGAAACCTGGAAGGTAACACTCCATAGCAGACTTATTTCACTGCTGCTTTAAAAACGCTGCTTCAAATTACTCACATTTCAATATCTTCATTTTCTCTTCGGTTTGGAATTACCATTAAGATTCTATCAATAACAAAATTTTAACCAATTATGCTACTGAGTGATGTATTAAAAAAAAAAAAAAATACAGATGGCAATCTACTTGGCAAATCTCTTCAGTGGAAATAAAATAATTCGTTAAGTTGGTTTGCTGGTCAGACAAAAAATTAAGGCATAGGAGTTTGGGGTTTGTTTCTTATTTAGCATGGGTCAGTTGTGCATGAGAAAACAAGCAGCAGACACTACAGTACTTTCCATTTTGTGAAGTATGCCAAGTAGAGTCAACTTATTTTCAGAATAACTTCGAAAACATTCTTCTAGTTTTCAGTAAATATGATTTTGCAGAAAAGATTTTGGCTTTTAACTGGGGTCTTTCATCAAATATCTTTGCTTTTTTTCCTGTTTCAACTTAGAGATTATGGTCTTTTTATAAAAATGTGACAAAAATCTCAGCTTCTACCAGAGATCAGCATATACACAGCTACTTGATTCTATAAAGGATCTGACTCAGCAGGAAGAACAAAAATACAACACAGTTGTCATCTGGAAGGCCCACTGAAAACAACATCATCCACATGTCTACAAGTTTTCTTCTAGAAGCTCATTGTTACTTTGATCCAAAGTTGTTCTTCAAAAGATTCATAAAGGGAAAATGAGCAAAACAAACAGAATGAAGGAGCAGCATGCAGTAAGCTTGGAACATCCGGATCGTGTAGGAGCGTTTTTTAATCGCATCTTGGTGGAAGTCGTGTTTGTGTGCACACGTGTGCCTGTGGGTATGCAAATACTCCAGTTTCGTGTGTTTATTAATTCACAGTCATAAAGTAGAGTGGACCACCAGGGGAATACTAGTCATCATTTACCCGAATAGAGCCGAAAAGAACTATCCTTGAGGTAACATAATTTGGGATTGTTATAACAAATCAGTTACTGACAGATTGGGACATTTAAAATTGTAGTACTAATTTTCCATAACTAAACAAATTTTAAAATTACTTATATATCAAGCGACACCTTGAATTTAAGAATTTCAGCAATCACAGGTAATTTAATCAACGCTCCTTGATCAATGAGCTCCATATTCTCTGTGTTGGGGCATTGATGTGACAATGAATGCTTCCCACCTCTTATTCTAAGTCACATGAGGGCTCCATTTCAGGTGGCGGTTTCCAGTAATAGTGTAAGATTTTAAATGAACACCAAAAGCATTATTTGTTTTTAAAAAATCAAACTGAAGTTTGTGGAGGAAAAAATCAGGCAGCATTTAATGGATGGAACAGACAGTGGAAACATCTGACAGAACAGTAGGAAACTTTGTACTGTTTTGAATGCCTCACTACTCCTCACACCATCTGTCATGCATTTGTCATGAAATAAACAATTTTCAGAAATGTTTTGTCCAGGAAAGAGACATTTTATGGATTGATTTATTCCACGTGGACTTAATGTAGGGGTGTGTAAGAAGATCACATGTGAAGGAGGTACTTTTTTGCTAATAGCTACTAGTTCTTTTAGTTATGGAGAGTGCGAGATGTGGATACAGCTTAGAGCAGATAGATCAAATAGGAAATGTTGAGGGGTGGCCTGAAGAGAGAGGCAGTGCTGCCAAGAGCAAACGCTGAATTTCCTGCCGTTTTTATTTCCCCAAATCAGAGTTTCTGAGAAAGGTCTGGCTGGAAGAAAGAACTGGGGGGAAGGGAGAGGAAAGATGACTCTTCTCCAGGAGTTGTGGGGGTGGGTGGGTCTCTCCTCTATAAAATTCTTGAACTGTTGCCACAATCTGGCCATCTTTTTCTGCCAGAGGAAACATGACGGTCTTTTCGTTATTTACAATTTTCATACTATATCTCAGTTGATTACAAAGTCTCTTCTCACCTCTNCTCCAGGAGTTGTGGGGGTGGGTGGGTCTCTCCTCTATAAAATTCTTGAACTGTTGCCACAATCTGGCCATCTTTTTCTGCCAGAGGAAACATGACGGTCTTTTCGTTATTTACAATTTTCATACTATATCTCAGTTGATTACAAAGTCTCTTCTCACCTCTCCATATGTGAAAATTACATTTTATTGAATAGCTCTTGTTTCCTTAATAGTTCAGGAGGATTTTCCACAACAGTTCAATGACCGTGACCCTTGGCTCGACTTTGACCATGACCTATTAGAATATTTTTAATGTCATCTCCCAGGGATTTTTTCCTACTGATGAATTTTCAGCTTCAACTTTGTTTCTTCTATTCTACAAATGCCATTTTTTTCTGTATTGAGGAGGCACATATTGTGATAGGAGACTCTGAGCACAGTCTCAGCTTCAATGGAGCTGTATATTCTTGGACAAGTTATTTAACCTCCTGCTTTTTGGATCCTAAAAGGGCCATGGTGACTCCTCAGGACTGTGGTGAAGGTTGAATGAAATAATGTATTTAGAGCATCTGGTTCATATCAGGAAATAAATGTTTATTCCCTCCCCACACTTATTCCTTCCGTCTCTTTAACCATTATTCACACTACTGTATCTGTCTTTCATCCACCAGATTCTCCTACTCCTCTGTGTTCATTGGCTTTCTCAGGGATGAATGACAAGACGGAGGCACTGTGGGCTGAAGCCGTGCTCTCTCCCCATCTATTATGCTATGTCAGAAACAATTTTAAGGCTCCGCAAGTCATACTTCAAAGAGCAATAAAAAGTAGCGGGAGTTCTAAAATGACCAGAACAGTTCTGGCTTTTACTCATGCTTTTCAACTTTCTCTCTCACCTCCATACTTCCGAGGTCCAGACAACTTTTGTTGCTTTTTCTCCTCTCACCCTCTATCTCTCTTGGTAATTTGATCATTGTTTTGCTTTCTGTAAATGTTTCCCCCTCCTTTTGCATTATCATTTAATGGGGTATCCACTTCAGATGAACAGTGATTTCTTCTGGTTAAATCCAGTGGCCTTGCGTCTCTGATTTAGTGGCCCTGTACTGGCCTTAACACCAATGACTGGCCTTAATGCTAATAACTCACCTTGCTATCTCATCTGTCCTTCTGTAGTAGCACTGATTTCCTCACATTTCTCACATAGTTCCTCATTTTCACACGTGGTGTAGCTTCAAATAATAGTACCTCCTTATCTAAAATATTGTTATAACCACTTTTTCTTTTCCCCTTTTCCAGGCTCTAAAAAGAACTGAAAGTCTGCCTATTTTCCATTTTATTTGCCATGATGATTGTTAGGGATCTCCAGAGAAACAGTGCCAACAGTATAGATAGATAGACAGACAGATAAAAGAGATTTATTATAGGATTTGGCTTACGTGATTATGGAGGCTGACAGGGCTCCCAATCCGCCGTCTATAGGCAGAGGTACCAGGAAAGTTGGGGGTGTGATCAATCTGAGTCTGAAAGTCTGAGAAGCAGGGCGGCTGCTGCTGTAAATCCTGAAGTCTGAAGGCCCGAGAACCAGGAGCTCCAATGTCTATGGGCAAGAAAAAATGGGTGTCCCAGCTCAAGAAGAGTCAAAGAATTCACCCTACCTTTGCCTTTTTGCTCCATTCACACTCTCAATGAATTGAAAGATGCCTGCCTCCAATGCTGGTGAGGATGCATCTCTATTCAGTATTCTAAATCATATGTTAGTCTCGACCAGAAACACCTCACAGACCCAGAAATGTGTTGGCTATTATCCTGAAGGCTTATAAGCCCTGTGGAAGTGGGGACAGTGAGATACTTGAATTTTTGTCAATGTCACTATTCTTCAGTTGAAAGCATTTAATTGTGAACCCACCCTACTTCACAGGAGAAATCTTCTCTTCCAGGTTTTTGGCTGCAGTTGAAAAAGTTTATGATCTTTTAGACTCTGCCATGTCTTCTTTTTGTGATACCTATTTTGTGATGCTACCTTTATGATTTCAAAGCAAAAGTCATGAATAATGTAAGCTACATACACAAAGTTTCAAAAAAATCAATAAAACGCACAAGCCAATATAGGAGAGAGGTAAGAGAAAAATAATTTATAATAGATTAGCATGAACTTCATTATGTAAATGATTAAGACTGAGCATTCTAAAAGATACAATAGTGTAGTCATATGATTGTACCTATGTACCAAACCAACTTGTGGCAAACACAGAGGCAGATGGTTAGAGGTAAGTTTATTTGGAGACTCAAACAGCATACATAAGCAGTGCTACTGTCAGAATGTGATCTTCAGAAATAGTGATAAAGTCCAAACAATACAAAATACAATCTTTCCCCTGAAAAATAATAGTGTTGTTATATAAAATGGAATTAGTTTCTAGACTCAGATAATATTAAACAGGGTTTTAACTTATATGAATACTTTGTGGGACAATGATAAGTTATGTATGATGCTATTAATAGATTTTATTGTCTGGATTGTCTCATGTATTCCAGGACACCTAGTATTCCTGGACACTGCCTACAGATCTAGTGAAAACCAGCAGCATCTTCACTGTGAGGACAACCCAAAATTGTTCCTCTCCCCCATTTATGAAATGCCACCAAGAAGATGATAGTGTTCCCACTGATAATCACTGCTTTAAGTTATCCATCTGCCAGTGGATGTGAGCAGGGAGAAAGGAGGAGTGTGTCAACATTCATGAAGTATGGATTGCTGTTTATTACACACCTACCAGGGCTTCCCAGGTGGCGCTAGTGGTAAAGAACCCTCCTGCCAATGCAGGAGAGCTGGGTTCAATCCCTGAGTTGGGAAAAGCCCCTGGAAGAGGTCATGGCAACCCACTCTAGTATTCTTACTTGGAGAATCCCATGGACACAGGAGCCTTGCAGGCTTCAGTCCATAGGGTCACACAGAGCAGGACATGACTGAAGCAACTTAGAATACACACATGCACACACCTACTAATGGCAGAAAGCAAAGAAGAACTAAAGAGCTTCTTGATGAAGGTGAAAGAGGAGACTGAAAAAACTGGCTTAAAACTCAACATTCAAAAGCTAAGATCATAGCATCCAGGGCCATTACTTCATGGCAAATAGATGGGGGAAAAGTGGAAATGGTAGCAGATTTTATTTTCTTGGGCTCAAAAATCACTGCAGATGGTGGCTGCAGCCATAGAATTAAAAGATGCTTGCTCCTTGGAAGAAAATCTATGACAAACCTAGAGAGCATATTAAAAAGCACAAACATCATTTTGCAGACAAAAGTCCATACAGTCATAGCTATGTTTTTTCCAGTAGTCATGAATGGATGTGAGAGTTAGACCATAAAGAAGGCTGAGCACCAAAGAATTGATGCTTTCACACTGTGTTGCTAGAGAAGACTCTTGAGAGTTCCTTGGACTGCAAAGAGATAGAAACAGTCAATCCTAAAGGAAATAAACCCTGAATATTCATTGGAAGGACTGATGCTGAAGCTGATGCTCCAATACTTTGGCCACCTGATTCAAAGAGCTGACTCACCGGAAAAGGCTCTGATGCTGGGAAAGATTGAGGGCATGAGGAGAAGAGGGCAACAGAGGATGAGATGGTTGGATGGCATCACCAACTCAATGGACATGAGTTTGACCAAACTCCAGGAGATAGTGAAGGACAGGGAAACCTGATGTGCTGCAGTTTATGATGTTGCAAAGAGTCGGACATAACTTGGTGACAAAAAAAAAAAAATGAACAGCAACAACACATCTACTATGTTGCAATATCTATGAAAGTATCTCACATGTTTTTAAACTTTATCTTGAAAATCGATTTTTGAGGTAAGCACCCTCGGTTCAGTTCAGTTCAGTTCAATTCGGTCGTTCAGTCTTGTGCGACTCTTTGCGACCCCATGAATTGTAGCACGCCAGGCCTCCCTGTCCATCACCAACTCCCGGAGTTCACTCAGATTCACGTTCATTGAGTCGGTGATGCCATCCAGCCATCTCATCCTCTGTTGTCCCCTTCTCCTCCTGCCCTCAATCCCTCCCAGCATCAGAGTCTTTTCCAGTGAGTCAACTCTTCACATGAGTGGCTAAAGTATTGGAGTTTCAGCTTTAGCATCAGTCCTTCCAATGAACACCCAGGACTGATCTCCTTTAGGATGAACTGGACCCTAGAGAGGTTAAATAACTTACTCAAAGTCACACAGCTAAGAAGCAGTGATCTAAATGGAGCTTGGTTTCAATGCTGGTAGCACTCTTGGCGCTCTGGTTGTGCAGAAAACTAAGAAATGGTCAATATCACACACACACAGAGGGAGAGGCCCCTTCATGGAAATTTCAACGGGGTTCCCAGCTGAGCCATGCCAGATGCATGAAAGCCCAGGCCAGGAAGAGAATGTCAATCAAGCTATACACAAGCTCCAGCTGAGTAAGGTCCTGTCCACTGCTGTGCAAAAGAGTCTAAACCTTGGCCCAAGACCCAGCCCTGGAACAATGCTGCTCTCTGTGAGATTTTCTTTTTTTTCTTTCTTTCAAAAAAAAAGATTAAATTACATTGTTTCCTTCTTATAATAGAAATAATAGATGCTCATTGTAAAACGTTTCTACAGTGAAGAAATCTATAAAACAGGAAGTGAAAATTCTATAATCTCATCCCTCAGAGATAATTGCTACCCAAATGGTATACATCCTTTAAGATTTTTTGTCTGGAGTGTATAAAAACAGGAATTTTAAATGAGATCATACCACACATAATATTTTAACTTACTATTTTTATTTAACAATATATTGTGGTCCTTATCAATACGTAGGAAACAATCTCTTATTTTTAGTGGTTACATAATATAGACTTGTTTACTCTTTCTTGAACTAGGTCCATAAGTAATCTTTGCTGAGGGAAAATAGACCACAAAAAAGTAATTTTTAAAACTTTTCTGCTGTCACAAACAATGCTATAATGGGCATCACTGAGTATATATAACTTTGCACAAGGGTATAACTACTCCCACAGGATAAATTTCTAGAAATTGAATTATCAAATTGCCCTCTAGAAGGCTCTACCAATTTACAATTATACTAGTGGTACATGAAAATCCCAATTCTCTACACCCCGGCAAACTCTAGTTGTTAACTTTTTTTTCTACCAGTTTTGGGAAATAGTGTGTGTTCCTTATTTTAAAAATACAGTTAAGTATAAGAAAAGCTAATAACCCTTGAAATCACACCTTTCAAGAAATTCTGTTGAAATACTGAGTTAGCCAAAAATTTTGTTCATTTGTTACATAAGATCTCATGGGAAAACCAGAATGAACTTGTGGCCAATGAAATATTTCACTACACATCTGTAGTGTGTTGAGGGGTGCTCCCATAAAGGTAGGTTCCCCAGGACCTTGTGAATGTAACTTATTAATATATGGAGAAAGATATCAATAGAAGTACTTGTATTAGAGAAACAGAACTAGTGAGTGGGATATACAGGGAGATAGATAAGAGGAGATTTATAAGAACTGGCTCATGCAATTATGGAGTCCAAGGAGTTCCAGAGTCTGGAACACCAAGCTGGTGGCATAATTCGGTCACAGTCTATTGGCCTGAGAATCAAGAAAGTTGATGATGTAACTCCTACTCCAAGGCCCACAGCCTCAGAATTACTTGGTCTGAAAGCTGGAGAACCAGAGGCTCTGCGTTGTAGCAGGAGATGTGAATGTCCCATCAACCTCTCTCTCTCTTTTTTTCAATCAGGATCTTCTAATGCACATTTTCTCAATCTTCACAAGAACCACACAGGGTAATTGTCACACTTCCTCTGCCTTTTTGTTCTATGTGAACCCTCAGTGGACTGGATTGGATTTAACTGTATTGGATGATGCCCATCCACATTGGGGAGGCAAGTCTTCTTTCTCAGTCTACTGATTCTCTTCCAGAAACATTCTCACAGACATATCCAGAAGTATTGTTTACCAACTATCTGGGCATCCCTTTAGCCCAGTCAAGTTGACACAAAATATTAATCATCACAGTACCTTGTTCCTTTTCATGGTTGTATCAGCCCTTCATTCCCTTTTATTGTTGAATAATAGTTCATTGCATGAATACACCATTTTTGTTTACCCATTCATCTATACTCAGATTGTTTCCATTTGGGGGTCATTATGGATAATACTGCTATAAACACACATGTACTAGTTACTGTATAGACATATGTTTTCAATTCATTTGGCTATATAAGTAAGCGTGGAATTGCTGAGTCACATGGTTATCCTATGTTTAAGTTTTTGAGGAACTGCCAAACTGTTTTCCACAGCAGCTGCACCATTTTACCTTCCCACTAGCAATTTATGAAGATTCCAATTTCTCTATATCCTCACTAACACTTTTTAAAAACAAATTTATCTTTTAAATTATGAAAGTATGATAACACATTTATAGGAGACTTGGAAAATACAGAACAAAGTTACACGTCATTCCACTCTATATTACAATAATTTTGAAAGTAGATAAACCTAGATTTTTAGTTGTAGTTTCAATATCAAACTCAGAAATTAATAGACTGAATAGACAGAAAAACAGAAGGATATAGTAGACCTGATAAGCACTGTGAATCAATTCAACATAATTAAGAGTGGGTATAAAGTGGCATCTCATTGGGGCTTTGGCTTCTATTTCCTTAATAAATGATGTTTTGAGCACATAATCACTTATAATGCTTCAGAATAGTCCATTGTATGTATATACCCTGGTTTATCTCATAATTTATTCAAGCAGTTTCCTACTGAGAGGCATGCAGAATTTTCCAAGATCTTTTCAGTATTATAAGTAATTTTGCAGTATATCTATTCACTTTGCCCAGTTAATAAAGCTCTTTACTGTAAAGTCCTAGGATTAAGATTGCTCATCAAAAAAGTGCTCATTTTTTATTTTAATATGTATTAACAAATGGCTCTCCTGAATAGTTTATGCTTATTTTCCAGAGATGCCTCTTTTTCCACATGCTGGTTAACCATGTCGCAACTAAGCCACTGAAACTTGGTGCACAAGAAATGTCATATTCCCTTATTTACTTAAAAAAATTTTAAATTAGATTTCGTGGTCTATCCTTTTGACGTGAAAAAAGGGATTAAATTACAACCTTAATTGCGGATCTCCTCCAAGCCTCTCTTCCACCGAAGCCACAAGGTCTTGCAAAACCTGGGGATACTTAAAACTACTCCAGTACAGCAGAGAGCTCCCTGAAGCCTTCTGTCCATGAGGCTACAACAGGCATGCTTATCCTCCCAGGTTCATGTCCCCTGGCATCTGATGACTCTGCTGTTTCCATGCCATACTTGGGGATCTTTAAAAAGCCGTAAACCTAGAGCTGGTCCCCAGACTCCCAGGCTGCTGCCCCTGGGAATGGCATAAGTCCTGCTGCCCTGGGGACCTTTGAATCTCAACTTTCTTTTCCCCTGTAAGTCACCCTCTGTCTCTGTCTCTCTTTCCACCTTTTCCCCACCTATCTATGAAACCAGACAATTTGGTCAATGAGTTCAGTTGTGTAGGCAAAGCCAGGCAGATTTTGTCTACCAAAGCTGGAAAAATCCATGAGGTAAGAAAACAGGCTGGGGGTAGAACATGCTTACAGGAAGAACAAGCACAGATCTGCTGTATTCTACCTTATTGTGTTTTTTTCTTCTGTTAATCTGATATACAAAAATTGTTATTCTTTTCTTGGCTCATTTTTCACTTGAGGTGTTTCTTGTCTTCCGCATTGATTAGAAATCTTTTTAATCTTTGTGAACCTCATAGGTATTAGATTATATTTTACTTTGTTTGAATTTCTGTGTATTTTATTTAGTGACACTGGTCACCTTCTCCCATGTTTTTCTTCATTTATAAGTCTATTTTGTGAATCACTTTTTCATTTTCTTTGCTTATTCCCCAATGGATGATTTTTTTCTTATTGATGTGTAAGCATTCCTTGTTTCTTGAATCGGAGTAAGCATTCCTTGTTTCCTGAATCGGAGTAAGTTGATTTACAATGATATGTTAGTTTCAGATGTTCAGTTCAGTTCATTTCAGTCACTCAGTCATGTCCGACTCTTTGCGACCCCATGAACTGCAGCACACCAGGCCTCCCTGTCTATCACCAACTCCCGGAGTTCACTCAGACTCACGTCCATCGAGTCCGTGATGCCATCCAGCCATCTCATCCTCGGTTGTTCCCCTTCTCCTCCTGCCCCCAATCCCTCCCAGCATCAGAGTCTTTTCCAATGAGTCAACTCTTCGCATGAGGTGGCCAAAGTACTGGAATTTCAACTTCAGCATCATTCCTTCCAAAGAATTCCCAGGGTTGATCTCCTTCAGAATGGACTGGTTGGATCTCCTAGCAGTCCAAGGGACTCTCAGGACTCTTCTCCAACACCACAGTTCAAAAGCATCAATTCTTCGGCACTCAGCCTTCTTGACAGTCCAACTCTCACATCCATACATAACCACAGAAAAAAGCATAGTCNAGGGTGATGGTGGCTTCATAGAATGAGTTTGGAAGTTTACCTTCCTCTGACATTTTCTGGAAGAGTTTGAGTAGGTTAGGTGTTAGCTCTTCTCTAAATTTTTGGTAGAATTCAGCTGTGAAGCCATCTGGACCTGGGCTTTAGTTTGCTGGAAGATTTCTGATTACAGACGGCTTCCATAATTATTTAATCTGTTTATTTCTCTCCCTTCTCATCACCTCTCTTTGAATACCTTTGTGACTTTGGATTAGACAAGTATTTCTTAGATATGACAAAGGCATTGTCCATAAAAGAAGAAATGGAAACGTGGAACTTCATCAAAAGAGAAAGAAAAACAAGCCACACACAGATAGAAAATATTTGTAAATCAGATAACTGATAAAAATCCTAACCAGAGTATTTAAAGAACTCTCAAAACTCAACAATAAGAAATAATTCATTTTTTTAAAAAATGGGTCAAAGTTCTCAAAGACACTTTACAGCTAATCAGCATATGAAATGATGCTCAGAAACAATTCATTAGAGAAATGCAAGTTAAAACCATAATAGCATGCCAGTACAGACCTATTACAATGGTTAAAATTAAAGGACTAACCATACCCAGTATTGGCAAGGATGTGGCAGAATAACAATTCTCATAAACTGATAATGGGAATGGAAAATATTTGGAAAATATTTTGACAGTTTCTTAAGAAGTTAAATGTATACCAACCACATGATCCAGACATTTTAGTCCTAGATATTTACTCAAGAGAAATAATATCATGTATTTCTTCCAAAACCTCTACAAGAATTTCATAGAAGCTTTATTTGTAATAAATAAAAAAACTACAAACCATTTAAATGTCCATTAACAGGTGAATGGATAATAATGAACACATAATCAACATTGACAAATAATGAACTACTGATGTATATGACAACACAAAACAATATTTATATCTGTGGAAAATGCTCTACAGTTTACTAATAGTCTGAATTTCCTGAATATATGGTGCTGTGAACTGAATATATCCTTCCCCAAATTCACACGTTGAAGGCTTAATTACGAATGTGGTGGTATTTGGAGGTAAGAGCCTTTGGGAGGCAATCAGGTCAAGAGGGTAGAGCTCCTATGAATGGTATTAGTGCTTTTATAAGAAAAGACACAAAAGAGATTACCTCTCTCTGTGTCATGTGTGGCTAAAGTAAGAAGGCATCCTTTGCAAAGCAGGAACAGGATGAAGCCAGGAACTGAATTGGGCAGCACCTTGATTTTGGACTTCCCAGCTTCCAGAACTGAAAATAAAAATTTTTTAAGTCACCCAGTCTATGGAATTTTTGTTGCAGCAGCTGGAATTGACTAAAATATATGGATAGACTCATCTCATGATAATGTCACTGTCATATTGTAATGCTTACACAGTTTAGACCAGCGGATGAAAATCTCTTTAGATGAAGGGCTAGAGAGAAAATGTTTTAGGCTCAGAAGACCAGATCGTCGCTGTGACAACTATTCAGCTCTGACTTTACAGCACAAAGGCAGCCACAGACAACGCATAAATGAACGGGGGTGGCCGTGGCCCAACAAATCTTTATTTACAAAAACAGACAGTGAGTGGATTTGGCCCTCTGGTTTAGATTATTAGCACTGATGTGAGTCTTTGAAAGTTCCCCTTCCTTGATGAGCTGGATCTTACTGGCCATTTGCCTGACATTGATCCTGGGTGTCCAGAATGACATAATGGATCTCAGCCATCTCTGTGGTGCCAAAAAGCCTGACTTATCTAGGGACTTTTCCAGTGTCAGTGAACAGGTTCTTTATTTCACAAGATGCCAAAAGTCCATGAGAAGTATGGTGGATTAAATGAGACTAAAATTTTCTTTGTCACCACCATGGACTACTCCTCTCGAATCTGAGCTGGTCCTGTGACCACTTTAACCAGTAGAATGTGATGAAAGTGATACTGTACCAGTTCTGTGCCTAAACGGTAAGAGGACATAGGAATATTCTGATTTGGTAATTTGGGAGTCCTGAGTCACTATGTAAGTCACCTTTTTATCCTATGAAGATTCCATAAGGGGAGATCAGATGGTAAATACATGTGAAGAGCTAGAGGTCCTGAGACTAGATGGAAAGAGAGACACATCGAATCATTCTAGCATCCAAAGTTAAGTTCAGGTTTCATCCATCCTGATTGAGACATCAGAGTGGGGAGTCTGGGGTATTCTAGCCAAGTCAAGCCACAGGTAACTGCAGACTCAGCTAGCGTTATGTGGAACAGAACTGCCTAGATTATCCCAGTCAACCAAAATAATAAAATAAAAACTACTAAGTTTAATTAGCTGAAACAAGGGGATAAAAACACTGAATGAGACTTCCACAATTGAATAAAAGAATTAGAGTAGTTTAGTGACTCTTGAAGTAGATTCTGTAAGATGCCTATAGGTGTCCACAAAATAAAAGCATAAGCAGTTCATGTTCAAATAAGATTGAAAATCACTTTGAGTATCAAAATTAAACAGTTTTTTTTTTTTAACTGCAGCACTTCTCAGAGGTTTTTAAAGTGCACATTTAATAATAAACATCATGAAACTCCAAAAGGAGGATGTAAAATCTCCTTGTGACTTTTTAAAGGCGTCACAATTCACATCCCGAGGGCGTCCCTGATAGCTTAGTTGATAAAGAATCTGCATGCAATGGAGGAAACCCTGGTTTGATTCCTGGGTCAGGAATATCCACTGGAGAAAGGATAGGCTACCCANTAACTGCAGAACTTCTCAGAGGTTTTTAAAGTGCACGTTTAATAATAAACATCATGAAACTCCAAGAGGAGGATGTAAAATCTCCTTGTGACTTTTTAAAGGCGTCACAATTCACATCCCGAGGGTGTCCCTGATAGCTTAGTTGATAAAGAATCTGAATGCAATGGAGGAAACCCTGGTTTGATTCCTGGGTCAGGAATATCCACTGGAGAAAGGATAGGCTACCCACTGCAGTATTCTTGGGCTTCCCTTGTGGCTCAGCTGGTAAAGAAACTGCCTGCAATGCCGAAGACCTGGGTTTGTTCCCTGAGTTGAGCAGATCCCCTGGAGAAGGGAAAGGCTACCCACTCCACTATTCTGGTCTGGAGAATTCCATGGACTGTAAAGACCATAGTGTCACAAAGAGTTGGGCATGATTGAGCAACTTTCACTTTATTCACATCCTGAGGAAGAATTCCCAGAAGATATGATGTCTAAGCTGTGTCCTGACCAATAAATAAAGACTGGACTATGCTGGACAAGATAGTCTCAGCTTATTTCCAGCTCCAAAATGTCACTATCTAGGTTCCATTATGCAATGGTCTCTTAGCATTATTAGGGCTCTAATACAAGCTCGCAGTAGAGCGAGCTCATTAAGTTCCTGATGGATAGCCTCTCACACAGTCTTCACTGAGTTCCACTCATTATAGATAAAGGCTTCTGCTTGAAGCCACCCTAATACTTTTGACCTCCAATCTTAATCAATGCCTTGGAATGAAAGTATGGCCACCTAGGATAGAAGATAAAACCCAAGTCATGATCTAAGGTATGAGACCTCGGTAAAAACTTTATACAAACTAATTTTTCTCATTTGCTATCATATTTCAACATCTCAAAGAATCTGTCTGTAATGCGAGAGACCTGGGTTCAATCCCAGGGTGGGGAAGATCCCCTGGAGAAGTGAGTGACAACCTACTCCAGTACTCTTGCCTGGAGAATTCCATGGACAGAGGCTACAGATCATGGGGTTGCAAAGAGTCGGACATGACTGAGCAACTAACACTTTCACACTTTCAAAATGATATCTCTCCAATGACTCTGGTCCCTCAGTTTGAAAATAGGCTCAATCAGCTTTTCTTTTTTGAACAAATAAAACAAAGATGAAAACAGCATAATATTATGCAATCTCATTTACTTGTTAGGATATTCTCTTACCTGCTTTACTCAACCTCTCAGCACGGGGACTTCCTTGGTGCTCCTGTGGTTAAGAATCCTCCTTCCAATGCAGCAGATGTGAGTTCGACCCCTAGTGGGGGAATTAAGATCCTAAACACCACAGGCCATAAGGTCACACACCACAACTAGAGAGAAGGCTGTGCACCACAAGGAAAGATCCTGCATGCTACAACTAAGACCCGAGGCAGCCAAAAAAAAAGAAAATCTCACCATCAAGTTTTTTGAGTTAGTTGTCCACACAGTTTGCATGTGTCTTCTCTCTTCCCATTTATTCCATGACCTACTACAATTTTACCCTCTCATTGCATTTTCAGCTACTTTAAAAAATGGCACCTGTTCTCAGGTGAGTTCATCCAGTTTGAAGCTTTCAACTCTTACCTACTAGAGCAATGAGGGTTTATATTATCTATACTCCACCCACCTCCACTCCAAACCTATATTGTCAACTATCTATTTCTACCTGAATATCATGCAGGTATAAAGAAACTTCTCCATCCCCAACAACCACATCAAACCTGTTCAAGTACTTATCCACTGATTCAACTAACATTTGCTGAGCATTACTCAGATGGTAAAGAATCTGCCTGCAGTGGAGGAGACCTGGGTTCAATCCCTGGGTCAGGAGGATCTCCTGGAAAACGAAATGGCAACCCACTCCAGTATTCCTGCCTGGAGAATTCCGTGGACAGAAGAGTCTGGCATGCTACAATCCATGTGGAAGCAAAGAGTTGGAGATGACTGAGTGACAACCGCACATACTGAGTGAAAAACTTTGTTGGATGTTAGATTCTGACTGTGATCAGGACTCTGTTCTTGGGGAGCTTATAGTCCACTGGTGGAGACAGATAAATTGTTGCTGTTGTTCAGTCATTAAGTTGTGTTCCACTCTTCATGACCCCATGGACTGCAGCACACCAGCCTTCCCTGTCCTCTACTATTTTCTGGGGTTTGCTCAAGTTCATATTCATTGAGTTGGTGACACTGTCTAACCATCTCATCCTCTGCCACCCTCTTCTCGCTTTCAATCTTTCCTAGCATCAGAGTCTTTTCCAATGAGTCTGCTCTTCACATTAGGTGGCCAAAGTATTGGAGGCTCAGTATCACTCCTTCCAGTGAATACTTAGGGTTGATTTCCTTTAGAATTGACTGGTTTGATCTTCTTGCAGTTCAAGGGACTCTCAAGAATCTTCTCCAGCACACAATTCAAAAGCATCAATTCTTTGACTCTCAGCCTCCTTTATGGTCCAATTCTTACATCCATATCTCACCACTGGAAAAACCATAGCTTTGACTAGACAGGCTTTTGTTGGCAGAGTGATGTCTTTGTTTTTTTTAATATGCTGTCCAGGTTTGTCATTGATAAATAACCAAGTTTTCCACTTATGGGGGAAACATGGGTTTCTAGATGAGCTCCAAGGAGGGACCCTTTATTCAGCTTGGAGAGAGATTGTGGGGGAACTAGAGAAGGGTGATATAAAGGCCTTCCAGGGGTGAAAATGATTCTCATCTTTGAGGATAGATAAGGCAGATAAAGAAGAGAAGAGCAGCCATCCAGACGAAGTATCTTATGGGCATAATTACAGGGAAGAGACTAAGTCACATACTCATGGCCAGCAAGTCATTCTGTATGGCTGGACCAGTGAATGATGGTGGTGAGAAGCCAGAGAGGACGTTCAGGTGCAGGATTAACTGCCTTTACAGAACCCCAAATCACTGATGGCCTTGGTACTGTGCAGCAAACACATGTTTTGTTTTTGTATTTTCCTTCCTTTAAACACACAAGCATGTTTCTAATAAAGTTAAATAGGTTTCTATCCTGTGACCTAGCAATTCTACTCTCAGATATTTACTTAAGAGAAAGGAAAACAACATATTACGTCCACACAAACATTTGTACAAGACTGTTCAAGGCAACCTTATTCATAATGGCCCTAAACTGGAAAGAACTCAAATGTCTGTTGATGGGAGAATGAATAAACAAATTGTGGTATGTTTATGTAATGGAATCATAGTCAGTCATAAAACAGAGCAAATCACCAAGACATACAATGTGGTTGATTCTCAGAATCACTATGCTGAACAAAGTAAGACAGACACAGACCCCATTTATATAAATTCCAAGAACAGGTAACATATATTATGGTGACAGAAATCAGAAAATTATTGCTCTGGGTAACAGGGTGAATGGGGAAGAGAAAATTGATGGGAAAGAGACAAAGGGAATTTCCTGGAGTGGTGGATATATCCTTCCTCCTGTTTTAGGTGGTGGTTCAGTTCAGTTCAGTTCAGTCGCTCAGTCGTGTCTGACTCTTTGCGTCTCCATGAATCACAGCACGCCAGGCTTCCCTGTCCATCACCAACTCCTGAAGTTCACTCAAATACACGTCCATTGAGTCAGTGATACCATCCAGCCATCTTATCCTCTGTCGTCCCCTTTTCCTCCTGCCCCCAATCTCTCCCAGCATCAGAGTCTTTTCCAATGAGTCAACTCTTCACATGAGGTGGCCAAAATACTGGAGTTTCAGCTTTAGCATCATTCCTTCCAAAGAATACCCAGGACTGATCTTTTCCGAATGGACTGGTTGGACCTCCTTGCAGTCCAAGGGACTCTCAAGAGTCTTCTCCAACACCACAGTTCAAAAGCATAAATTCTTCAGTGCTCAGCTTTCTTCACAGTCCAACTCTCACATCCATACATGACCACNGCACACGGCCCAAAACTCAATGAAAGGCTACCGTGACACACAGCCCAGAACTAGTCACTAGCCAACTGCGGAACACAGCCCGGACCTCGGCGCAGGGCGACCGCTGCACACATCCCGGACATCAGCTCAGGGTGACCGCAGCACACAGCCCGAACCTAGTGAAGGGCAACCCGGTACACAGCCCGAAACTCAGTGAAGGGCTATCGCAGCATACAGCCTGGAACTAGTCAGTAGCCAACTGCGGAACACAGCCCAGACCTCGGAGCAGCGTGACCGCAGCACACAGCCCGAACCTCAGTGAAGGGTGATCGCAGCACACATCCCGGACAAAGAAGCAGGGCGACCCTGGCACATAGCGAGGACATTGGCAGATGTCGACCACGGCACACAACCCAGACCTCGGTGCAGAGCGACCGCGGCATCCAGCCCAGACCTCGGAGCAGGAAGACTGCGGAACACAGCCTGGACCTCGGTGCAGGGCGACCATGGCACACAGGCTGGACCTCAGCACAGGGCAACCCTGGCACACATCATGGACTTTGGCGCAAGGCGACCGCGGCATACAGCCCGAACCTCAGTGAAGGGTGACCGCGGCACACATCCTGGACATCGATGCAGGGCAACCCTGGCACATAACGTGGACCTCGGCAGATGGCGACCGCGGCACACACCCCGGACCTTGGCGCAAGATGACCGCAGCACACAGCCCGGAACTCGGAGCAGGGAGACCGTGGCACACAACCCGAACCTCAGTGAAGGGCGACTGCAGCACACTGTCCGGAACTCATTGCTAGCGACTGTGGAACACAGCCCGGACCTCAGCACAGGGCGACCACGGCACACAGGCCAGACCTCGGCCCAAGGCGACCGTGGCACACAGCCCAGACCTCGGTGCAGTGTGACTGAGGCACACAGCACGGATCTTGGCAAATGGCGACCACATCACACAGCCCGGAACACTGCACATAGCGACCGCAGCACAGAGCCCAGAACTCGTCGCTAGCTGACTGTCGAACACACCACGGCATCAGCGCAGGGCGACTGCGGCACACAGCCCAGACTTCGGCGCAGGGCGACTGCTACACACAGTCCAGAACTCGCCACTAGCTGACCGTGGCACACATCCCGGACATCGGTGAAGGGTGACCGCAGTACACAGCCTGAACGTCAGTGAAGGGCGACCACAGCACACATCCCAGACCACAACGCAGAGCGACCCTGGTACACAGCACGGACCTCGGCAGATGGCGACCGCGGCACACACCCCCGAACTCTGTGTAGAGCGACGGCAGCAAAGAGCCTGGAACTCGTCGCTAGCAGACCATGGAATACAGCGTGGACCTTGGTGCAAGGTGACCGCGGCACACAGCCCAGCCCTAGTGAAGGGCGACAGCGGCACACAGCCCAGACCACAGAGCAGGGCGACCGCAGCACACAGCCTGAACCTCAGTAAAGGGCGACCATGGCACACAGCAAGGAAATCTTCAGGGCAACCATGGCACAGAGCCCAGAACTTGTTGCTAGCCAACCGTGGAACACAGCCGAGACCTCGGCGCATGACGAATGTGGCACAAAGCCTGGAACTTGGTGCAGGGCGACCACTGCACACAGCCCAGACATCGGCGCGGGGTGACCGTGGCACACAGCCCGAACCTCAGTGAAGGGCGCCCGCGGCACACAGCCCAGAACTCGTCACTAGCCGACCATGGAACAAGACCCGGACCTCGGCACAGGGTNTCCACTGTTTCTCCATCTATTTCCCATGAAGTGATGGGACCAGATGCCATGATCTTAGTTTTCTGAATGGAAAAACTCACACAGAGTTAACCACTATGATCTGTGCAGTCTACTGAATGGTAATTATACTTCTATTTTTTTAAAATGCAAAAGAATATTTATTTCAAAAGTCTGAGAGTAACAAGACTGTTTGCTCATAGAAAAGCTGCTCAAGTCTTGCAGCGTGGCTCATTACAATATAACGACACTAAAATAAAATCTCAAAAGTCTTGAAGAGAAATATAAATACAAACAAGGTGCAAAAAGTTTATTCAAACAGATGAAAAAGCATAAATACTTCATTCTACCTGAAATTTGATAGACGTTTTGGAAATTTTCAACTAAAAAAATCTAAGAAATCAATGACTTTTGATATGGACATACAGGAAGAGTACTTCTTTTGTTGCCTATGAATTAATTTATTAAAGCACTGAGAAAAAAATCCAGATGAAAATTAATGGACTATAAAATAAAACTGAGTAATAAAATCAATACAAATTCTTTTGTCATCAAGAACTAAATTATAACAAAAACAGTTTCCAGATAATAGAAAGAGTAATAATTCTTTAAGAAGAGACAGGTTTTAAACAAGCTCTTTATTCTTTGAAAATCTAATGACTGAAGAGGAGTGAATTACTCAAACTCATTGGAAAAATATTTAAATGTCTTTCCAATTAAATAGATAATACTGGCATTGATGGAGTCAAAATCAAATTTACAATATACCATTACAAAAAGGACACAAATGACTAGCTGATTCACAAGTATCATCAACTGAAAGAGTATTTAAAATTATTCATTTATAGGAAACTGTGCAGTGCCTTGAAATCTTACAGCTCTTACAGTTTATGTAAGAAAGAAACTTGATTGAGATTTTCTCTACTTGACAACAATTTGAAAATTTACTTTTAATTAAGACTAAGTTGTGAACCAGAAAGCAAACAAATTTTGATCAAGATTATTAGTGGAATGCATACCAGAGGAACTATTATTCTATTCTTTTGATATAACAAAATTCTTGTCGTGGTCAACAATATGCAACCAATATGAAGGACAAATAGAATTACAGATATGAATCACACAGTTAATTAAAAACAGTATTTTCCCCTAGATTTTGTGATGGTTCTGGAATTTGTTGGAATTTTAAGACTTGTAATTTGTTGTGGCTTCTTTTCTCGATGAAATAAATGTTCACTTTCATTCTTAATTTTGTATTTGTAATTATGGATTCTTTGTCTTAAAATGCAGATCCAAAATTACACTAGCAAAACTCCCCACCACACCTGGGCACAACTGCTGTTTTTTAGACTGTGTTATTCAAGGTCATGGGCTGTGATCTGTTTCTCCTTGTATTCTTGGCACAGTGCCTGATAAAAAGTAGGAGCATAACAAATGTATGTGCAACTAAATGCAACAGGGCACATAATCTGGTAGCTTAGTATAAAGCAAAATATCAGTGATGAAATGAGCACTGCAGATATATCAGATCCCAACCCACACTCTCTCCAAGGAACAAATATCCTTTCACTTCTTGAAATACTGGCCTGAAAGACTGAAATGCTAATTAGGTTTATTCAATCCAGCCCTCCTACAACTTCACCGCCCCCCCAAGTACTACTCAGTTAAAATTAAAAATTGAATACAGGATTGTGTACATTGTCTTATCCCTAACTTCTTTGTAAGGACAAAAACTCAGTACCATTCTGGTTTCATAATTTTGGGGAAAATATTACAAATAGATAAGTAGGTTTGCGCCTTTGCTATGGATTCAACTATGTGTTATGTGTGTGTTTGTGTGCTCAGTTGTGTCTGATTCTTGGCAACTCTTTGGACTGCAGCCTGCCAGCCTCCTCTGTACGTGGGTTTTTTCAGGCAAGGATACTGGAGTAGGTTTCCATTTCCTTCCCCAGTGGATCTTCCTTATCCAGAGATCAAGCCTGAATCTCCTGTGTCTCCTGCATTGTGAGCAGTTTCTTTACCTGCTGAGCTCTCAGGGAAGCCCAAATTCAACTATACACTGAATAATTTACTTATCTAGTTTTGCATGGCAAAACCCAGTGAAAACAATTTTGTAACACAATTAAAATGATAAGACATTGTAAGTCCCAGTATGATAGGTGGACTGAAGTTATTTGTTACTTCTCAACAATCAGAAATACAAATGGTAGAATTACCAGCCTCTGGGTTTGCCTGAGAAACTGTGCAGTCAGGCAGTACCACCATTATTCCATTCCCACCAGATGTGATCCTATTTTTAAAGACTTCTGGGAAAGGGAGATTCCCTTACCTCCCTTAGCAACCCGTTCCGATGTTTAATAACACTTGCTACCAGGGGTGCTGGTTCCCTGAGCCTAACTGGAGTATTTTTAAGTTTCTATGTGTTGGTGTTTTTCCCTATTCCCATTTCCTCCTTCAGTATTTATTTTATCCCCTCCCTTCTTTGCCTTTTTTCCACTAATTTCCCTTGTAGACTTTTCTTCTTTTTGCAAATAAAAGTGAAATTGAAAATTGCCAAACACCTAAAATAAAAGCAAAACAGGTAAAATATTAATTTAGATGTCACACATTCTTGGGATGAAAATGAGTTTTAACTTAAATTTTATACAAGCACTACCCAGCCATTTGATAGTCTATACCTCTCTGCATCTATTGGATACCTGTGAACTTGGCTGAGCTGGGGACATATACCATTTTATTGAAACACATTACATTTTAGTAGCTTTGATCCCATGGAGTAGGATATGGCAACCCGCTGCAGTTTTTTTTCCCCAGGAAAATTTCAGGTACAGAAGGAGCCTTGTGGGCTATAGTCCATGGGGTTGCAAAGAGTCAGACACAACTGAGCAACTAAACACACACAACACAAGCATTTAAATGCATGTATAATTTTGTTTTAGTCTTTAGTCTGTTTTGAATGCTCTCCAAATTTCCATATTTTTCCTTTTATTGATAAGCTCTGAACTGGATATGAAACTCTAAGGTTTGGCTAGTGCTAAGGATCTTGGGCAGAACACCTTTCATTTCTACCTTGTTACTTTACAGTTTTTACCTGTGAATTCCATCAATACATGTAGTATGCAGCTGATCAAGAGTGCTTAAACACTGAGCTGGCTGAGTCTCGTAGGAAAGATGTGATCTGACAGATGTCAGGAAAATACTGTTGTTTTGAAATAGTTTGCATTATCTGGTACCTGACTACTTGAAAGTCCACTGTCAGTGGTTTATTTGAAACTGTTTCTCTGAGGGCTCACTGAAAATGGAAGACTTCCTAGAATTGTAAGACTTTAATCAATTTAGACCAAGAATTCAGCACCAGGTCAGAAACACTGGGTGCCTGGTAGATGACTGGAGTGGGCAGAAGAGAGAAGGTGACCAAACCTCCCAGCTGACCCTGGACTGTCTTGGTTCATGCCACTCACCAAGACTTATTTATTCATAGCTTTTTTCACTCTCAAATGTACAGTCATTTCTGTACATCTCTGTACACCCAACCAAAGGTGGGGTGTGGTTACTAAATGCATTTGTGAGGAGTCTGGGGCAGAACTTTAGAGCCCTTAGTCCTGGACTTGAATCTCTGCTCTTACCTGATGACTGGGTGACCATGGGAAGACTATTTAACTTCCCTCCATCTCAGCCTCCACATAAACCAACTAAGCCTTAATATCAATTATCTTTTGGATACATCTAGTAATGAATGCTGCAGACACTAGTATTGGAAACTCCTGTTTTTCCCAGACTTGGCATTTCCACACTAGTCAAACCTACTAAGATAGGTAGTACTCAAACCAAATTTTCAACGCTAGAGGCACTAGCTATCTTGCTATTTGCATTTCATTTCTAATTGTTTTCCTAAATTTTACCTTCTTAAATGTTCTTGTATACGTACCAAATGACTGATTGCACTGATAATATGTACAATCGTGCTTAGCAGGTTCACGTTCATTTATGAAACTGGCTATGGTTCTATGTATGGCTTCCCAGATGGCTCAGTGGGTAAAGAATCTGCCTGCATCGCAGGAAACACAGGAGACACGATTTGATCTCTGGGTCAGCAAGATCCTTTGGAGCGGGAAATGACAACCCACTTCAGTATTCTTGCCTGGAGAATCCCATGGACAGAGGAGCCTGGCAGCCATGGCGTCGTAAAGAGACACGACTAAAGTGACTGAGCATGCACGCAAGCTCTACGTGTGTTTACTCTGTCCTTCTTCCCTTATTTTAAGTTTCTTGAAAGCAGTGAGATTCATCTAGCCTTTTCCCGGAACCTAGGACAATACGAAGAACAATAAAGAACAGCCAGATTTGTGGGCTTCTTTGAGTTAAAACCCTAGGCTATACAGCACTCTTAGCTTCAGCCTCAATTTTAGCTGAGGATGAAAAGCATTAAAATGATGCCCATCTTGTAAACGGTGCCTAATAGCTTAAAAGAGGCCCAAAATATTCTTAAAAAGTGTAGGAACTACATCCTTCAAGATTGAGATTAAAAATAAAAACAGCTTTGATAGTGTTAGTTTCTTTGCAACACAAGCTAAGAAAATGAGTCTGCCTGGAACTAGAGGAAACTTCTACAGAGTTTGAACTGTGTCTACATGGTTCAGTGGGTTCTTTGCCTCCTCACTGGGCCTGCCAATCAAGACTCTTAGCAGAGAGCTTTTTTGGCAGACAAGCCCTGACTACTTGCAATGAGGCAGACATCACCGGGGCATCTCAAAGGCCAGACACCAGATGGTAATAATACATTTCAACTATTAGAAGTTTGGATCAGAAAGCTAAAGGTGAAGGCCTTATCTCATTTGTCAAATGATGCAATTCATTATTAAATCAGGACAAACCAGTTAACATCTGAAGTATAATTTTGGTTACTATTTATAATGCACTCACCGGTTCATTTGCCTGAACCGGCTTATTTAATTGTGTGTAGCTTTTCACAAAAAGGTTAGGACGACTGAGGAAACGACCTATGCAAATCACAGTTCAGTTCAGTTCAGTCGCTCAGTCGTGTCCGACTCTGTGACCCCATGAATCGCGGCACACCAAGCCTCCCTGTTCATTACCATCTCTCGGAGTTCACTCAGACTCATGTCCAGCGAGTCTGTGATGCCATCCAGCCATCTCATCCTCTGTCGTCCCCTTCTCCTCCTGCCCCCAATCCCTCCCAGCATCAGAGTCTTTTNTGATAGGGAGACCTGGCGTGCTGCGATTCATGGGGTTGCAAAGAGTCGGACACGACTGAGCGACTGAACTGATCTGATTGAATAAGAGAAAGCTACCCTTAATAGATATTCAGAAGGCTATTATTTTTACTCATCTACTCTGATAACACAATGCATGTTCTGAGACAAGCTGGGGGTGGTAACCAAGGGCTTCATTTATCTGAAATTAGAAGTGCCCATAATGGGTTGGCAGGGTGGTGGGCATCATTGTGTGTTTCCCAGTTCTCTCTAATTAGCCATAGAAAAATGTGAAGAACAGCACCCACATTATCCAAATTCTCTTTAGGATTTGCTACCTTAAAAACTATTTTCCTTTGTTATATTCAACATGTATAATTACGCTTTCACAAAGTCCTCTGCTTTGGAATTATTTCCTCACTGACCTGCCATCCAGTTGCAAGTCATCTCTAGCAGCCACTACTTATTTACTGAAGGCTCTTTATGGGAAAAGTTTTTACAGTTAATTAATACAGTGTCCAGTTTAGTTCAGTTCAGTCGCTCAGTCGTGTCCAACTCTTTGCGACCCCATGAATCGCAGCACGCCAGGCCNATCTCTAGCAGCCACTACTTATTTACTGAAGGCTCTTTATGGGAAAAGTTTTTACAGTTAATTAATACAGTGTCCAGTTTAGTTCAGTTCAGTCGCTCAGTCGTGTCCAACTCTTTGCGACCCCATGAATCGCAGCACGCCAGGCCATCAGATACATATTTTTTAACTCCAAGGTCTCTCCCCTTGTTCTAGTCACTTACCCCATAAAGGCATGTTACTCTGGCTCCTTGTTGCTTCTCTTACATTATTTCTCAGGACTTTCTCCCCGACTCCCCACCTCTTAAGTCCAGCCACACTTGGCCTTTCAGTTCCTCTTCGTACTGAGCTGCTTCTTGTCTTAGGGATTTTACAGTTTCGGTTCCCTCTTCCTGGGGCTCTCTTTCCCTGCTCTTCGGTCAGTTCTCAGCCCAAATGTTACCTGGGCAGATACTCCCCACCCCCATCCAACACTTCTCAACCTTACCCATTTACTGTCCATCAATTACCTTGATCCATTTTTCATGACTTTTTTCATGATTTGGACTATCTTGTTAATTTGCCTATGATCAGTTCCCCAACCAGAATGTGAGCCCCACAGAGCCTAGAGGCCTCACCTGCTTTGTTTATTCCTGTGTCTCCAGATACCAAACAGTGCACACCACATGGGCACTCAATAATTAATTTTTGGAACAACAACAACAAAAAGATGGATAGATGATAGATGTCTTTGCTCAAAATCAAATCTATGGAGATGGACATTAGAATGCTGATTACTTCAGGGGTACATTTACTGGGAAGAGTCATAACGGAGCATCTTGGAGTGTTAAAAATATTTTCCATTTTGGTCAGGGTAATGGTTACACATACATACACACCTATACATATGGGCTTCCCAGGTGGCTTAGTGATATAGAAGCAGCCTGCCAATGCAGGAGACACCGGAGACATGGATTCCATCCCTGGGTCAGGAAGATCTTCTGGAAAAGGGAATGGCAACCCACTCCAATATTTTTGCCTTAGAAATTCCATGGACAGAGGAACCTGGTGGGCTACAGTCCAAAGGGTCGCAAAGAGTCGAACATGACTTAAGCAACTGAGCACACATATCTATCTATCTATCTAGATCCACATATACACATATACTGGGCTTCCCTGGTGACTCAAGACAATAAAGAATCCACCTATAATGCAGGAGACGTGGGGTGGGAAGACACTCTGGAGAAGGGAACAGCTACCCACTCCAGTATTCTGACCTGGAGAATTCCGTGGACAGAGGAGCCTGGCAGGCTAACGTCCATGGGGTTGCAAAGAGTTGGACATTAGTGAGTGACTAAGCACAGCATATATATGTATATATGCAAAAAGTAATCACACAACTTGTTCATTTTGTGTACCTAAATTTAAAAATAATACTGCCTGTTGTATCAGTCCTTCAAGGTCTGGTCTATGTGCATGGCATTCAGTAACCTTGGTGCTCTGTCAGGCATCCCTAATATCCAGCACAAAATCTTTAATTGCTTCAAAGTAATAATTGCCTTAAGGAACAGATCTAAGATCAACATCAGAACAGGCTGCTTCCCCAAAGCACATACAGTTCTTTTCAATGTGGATCTGTTTTAAATCTGACCCTGTCTGTGTCATTATATGAGATTTTATTTAGCTAAGGCTGTGCCATGGCTTGTACGCAGTGGCCAGGAAAAGTAAGAAGGCAAGGATAAAACACTAACCTTAAAATTCATTGTATTTATCCACCCCAATGCATAGTTGACACAGTCTCAGCTAATTGAGGATTCCACAGCTTAGATAAGGAGAAATGATTAGAAAACAATGACAGATAAAATGAGAGGGCCCTATGGGGACATGAAGTATGTCAGTTTGCTGGGACAGAGCCTTCTGACATATTCATGTACATAGGTAAGAATGTCAATGGAAAATGACATACTAAATAAATACTCCATAAAATTTTTTGTAAAAGATAGAAACCAAATAATGAGCTTTGTAATATTGCTATACCATACGAAAAATCAATGAGAATGGTCTTACCTATATACATGGACTTTTCAAATAATTGAATCAATCTTCTTAGATAGAAAATATTTTAAAAATGATTTTAATTTTCTCTTGTGGAAATCTTTCTAAACAATCCTGGATTTCTTCTTTCCCTTACACAAAATGTATTGCTATGACACACTTCTCTCCATGGTTTGAGTTCATCAAGCATATTGATGGTTGCGTGAGACCATCTCAGTGGGCACCCCCTGTACTGTATTGTGAGCAAAGCAACAGCTTGGTGAATCCCTTTGCTGCACATCTATGTAATTTGAGAGTATTCTTCTTTGGGTCTCAGATAATATCCTCTACTAGCACATATTCTCTTTGACATAATGCTTTTTAACCTTATTTTACATAAAATTTCTAGATAAGGGCCTGAGTTACTACACAAGGTTTGTGACAGCTATTTGACTTCTATTTCTCCTCTTAACTCAGAGTCCAAGCTATAAAAAAGAGAGTTAGAGCTGATCAGCAGATAGATTGGGAGTGGGTCAAGTCGTTATTTTCAGAAATCGCCAAAGTATAAGGATTTAGGTATCAATAAAAGACTTCATTGCCCTTCTCTTGTGGCTCAGTGGTAAAGAATCTGCCCGCCAGTGCAGGAGATGTTGGTTCAATCCCTTGTGGGACAGATCCCCTGGAGAAGGAAATGGTGACTCACTCCAGCATTCTTGCCTGGAAAACCCCATGGACAGAGGAGCCTGGCGGTCTACAGTCCTCGGGGTCCCAAAGAGTTGGACGCAACTAAGTGACTGAACAACAACAAACAACAAAAGACTTCACTGGATAAATTCAAGAAAAATACTTTTTTTCCCTAACACGTCTTAAGGCTGATAATGGGAAACAGTTCTTCTCATATCTGGGCATACAGCACAATGAATTTATATAGCACAGGTTTAACCCCAAATCTCTGTCCCCTCATCCTTACCCATTACTTATTCATCCTCCCAAATATGTCCATTTCCTTAGAATTGGAAATTGAGGTTTTCTCCTAAGAAACTACTCACGAGCTTTTGAAGAATGCAATGGTCCTTGATAGGCTCTCTCCCCTATTTTTCTCCTTTCTGCTACCCTCCTCTCTTGTTCCCTCCCTTCAGGCCCTACTGAACTATAGGGTGTTCAGAATTGTCAGAATCTGTGGTTAGAAGGGGATTTCCTTGTTGTTCAGATGAGGAAGTAGAGGCCTGGAGAGGGAAGGAAAGTCTCCCTTGAGCTCAAGGTCAGAGGGGGACCTACACTCTAGACTGCTGGAGACACCCACTTCCCTCCTGCCTGAGAAGCCCAGATCATCATGGCGCCCCTTCACAGACCCTGAGCAGAGGCATCCTCAGTGGGTACCGAAGACCTCATTTTGTTTTGCCTGTCTCTCATTTCATATTTCTCTACCCTTTCCCCCATAGCAGTCCTGCCCAAGCTTGACCTCTTTGTCTTATCCCCCTCCTCATATCATCCCCATCTTATGTTTATCAAGATAAATCAGTCTGAGTCTTGAGCTAGCTGTCACTTTGGAAAGGCAATTTAAAAAATAAATCTCTCATAAGAAGTTAATGACCTATTAAGAGCTCAGGATAGTAAGAGCTCACTGCTTATATCTGGCTTGTAATGGAAGATTTCGATAGATACAAAGACTTAACCCTAAGTAATGACTGTTGGCAATGGCACCCCACCCCGGTGGGGTGCCACTCTTGCCTAGAAAATCCCATGGACGGAGGATCCTGCAGTAGGCTGCAGTCCACGGGGTCGCTAGGAGTCAGACACGACTGAGCGACTTCACTTTCACTTTTCACTTTCATGCACTGGAGAAGGAAATGGCAACCCACTCCAGTGTTCTTGCCTGGAGAATCCCAGGGACAGGGGAGCCTGGTGGGCTGTCGTTTCTGGGGTCGCACAGAGTCGGACTGAAGCGACTTGGCAGCAGCAGCAACAGCAGCAATGACTGTTGAGTGAAGGAATTTCAGTTATAATTTATTTTGGAGTGGCAGGAGCTGATGGAAGAGTAGAATGGGAAAGGGCTAATGTGCATTTCCCAGGTGGCGCTAGTGGGAAAAAATCCTCCTGCCAACACAGGAGACACAAGATATGTGGTTTGATCCCTGGGTCAGGAAGATCCCCTGGAGAAGAGAATGGCAACCCACTGCAGTATTCTTGCCTGGAGAATTCCATGGAGAGAGGAGCCTGGCAGGTTACAGCCCATGGGGTTGCAAAGAGCTGGACACGACTGAGCGTCAGAGCACCAATGTGATGTAGGTAAATTATTAGTGAGGTATTGTTAAGTCTCTGTGTCCCTGTATCTAAGGTGCATTTGGATTTCAGTATTCCCGGTACTGACTGTTTCCTAATCTGAGTTTTTGTACTTTATTAAGAAGGTTTTCATGAGAGGCCACTGAACCCATCTTCCTTAGGAAAAAGACCAGATGTACATATTCCCTGAGTGCTCTCAAGAATGAAGTTAGTCTTCCTAGCAGCATGGACTGCTGAAATGCACAGTACCCTTCCAGAAACTGTGATCAATGATTGGTTCTGGTGCAAGGACTTGACTAGTAAGCCTGCCTGAGCTATCTGGGAAGGTCTTTTCCTACTGCAGTTGCTAACCCAGGAAAACAGTCACTTGGGACTACAGCCAGCACACGGCAGAGTCCTGGTCTGAAGAGGGAAATGAAACAGAGACACAAAGAGCTGAGAGAGGGGAAATGACTGAACCAGGGTAACATCATCTGAGCCTCAGGGTCCCAGTGAATTGGAATTTAGTCCTTGATATTCTGGTTTCGTGAATCAATAAAGTCCCTTTTATTAAGCTAGTTTGAGTTGAGGATTGCAACTTGCCAACTGCAAGGTTCCTGATTAACAACACAGCCTTGCCTGATTCTGGAAGTTTTATGTACAATGGCTCCTGCCTGGTACCCAGTTCCTACCTGACTGGGTGTATCAGTCACTGTGCTTTGTGGCAGTACATCTTGAGATTTAGAATGGATAAGGATCAAAAACTTATTGGAATGCAGATTCCTGGCCCACAAAGTTTCAGATTAAGTGGGATTGGGTGGTAACAATAAATCTGTCCTTTGTCAAGCTTTTTTTTTTCTGAATGAGAAAAGTCCTGACAGTGGCCTGGGAGGCTGTTTCATTCACAGACAGTTACATTCTGTTCCTGTCACACTGTTTCCCTTAAGTCCACAAACATGCCAGGCCTGCTCCGGTCTTAGAACTTAATCTTAGCTGGTCCCTCTACCTGCAAAGTTCTTTACTCCAGATATGTCCACTGCTAAATCATTTCCTTTTCAAGCCTCAGCAGAAATGTCACTTCTCAGGGAGTCCCATTCTGATCTTCCTATTTAATAGTGAAACATGACACCTCTCACCCCACCCTTTACCCTATTTTTGTTTTTCCTTGTAATCTTCCAAAGNATATGTCCACTGCTAAGTCATTTCCTTTTCAAGCCTCAGCAGAAATGTCACTTCTCAGGGAGTCCCATTCTGATCTTCCTATTTAATACTGAAACATGACACCTCTCACCCCACCCTTTACCCTATTTTTGTTTTTCCTTGTAATCTTCCAAAGTTCTCTACCATTTATATGTTGAGATGAGGTGAAGTCGCTCAGTCGTGTCCGACTCTTTGCAACCCTGTGTACTGTAACCTACTAGGCTTCTCTGTCCAAGGGATTCTCCAGGCAAGAATACTGGAGTGGTTTGCCGTTTAGGGTTGTTTTATATCCTGTTCCTCTTCCATCTCCTTTCCCCCTCACTAGAATACAAGTTCCAGGAGAGCAGAGATTTTTTGTGAGTTCACTGATCCTAAGTGTCTTCAGCACGTAGTAGGCACTCAATAAATATTTTTTGAATGAAGTGCTTTCAGGGACTTCCCTGGTGATCCAGTGGTTAATATCCTTCGCTCCTAATGCAGGGGGTCCAGGTTTGATCCCTGGTTGGGGAACTAGATCCCACGTGCTGCAACTAAGAACCAGTGCAGTGAAAAAAAAAAAAAAGCGCTTTCAGTTTGAAGTGATTTCTGACTCTGAAAAAAAATACCCTACTGCCATGCGGCATTATTTTACTTTCTTAATATCTCATAATCCAGATTACCAGATATTCCTTTTCTTTGAACCTGAGAAGTAAGAAGAAATACAAGGAATGAAAAGAAAGTTCCTACCTTGTTGTAATGCTCCATGTGGGTGTCCAGGCAGGGTCAAGCTCTGCCCTAGCCAACCTCACTTACTATAGCACTTCTCAGGGCTGAGTGCACAGTTTACCAAGGCCAGTTTTGGTTTTGACTTTGAAGTTCTCTGGGGAGAGGAATTTTTCTGTTACCATATTGCCCTTAAATAGAAGCAACTAGACAGACATGTCTTAGCGTTAGCCGCTGGAGACAGGGATGCTTTTACTTAAAGACAGTGATTCTTCCTACCAGAGGGGCTGTCACCTAGTGTACACATATTCATAAGTATTTTTACTTGTGCTTTAACTCAGTTCAGGCTATCATCTTTAGGATCTGGTGATCTTGGGACAAAAGTTGGACTAAAGACTATCTTTAGGGGTCCACGTAGGTCATCAAAACTCATGTCTATCTGCTTTAAAAAAAGTAAACCAATTACCTAAGTATCCCAATATTCACATTATACCACTTAATCTAGTCCTTTAAAACAGACTTTTAAGATTTCAACTAACATTTATTCTTGTGAAACAAAACACTGCTTGCTACTTTCCTTGCTTAGTTTCTGGGAGCTTGGGCAGCTGCTATTGTGTGTGAAAGAAATTTGGATTCTTAAAGAAACTGCTTAATCTTCTCTATTAAGCAATTAAATAAAATGGGTTCTGGGAGTATGTAGCAGGTGGGTTTGACAGTGAAAAATATTTTCAAAAATCAAGTTTTGTGTATTAAACGGATGTCTAAAAATGCAATAGCATACATTTAAGAGAAAATGATGATCGGGAGTTTTATTAAGTGCTTCAAGTTAAGAGAGGCAGAACGATAAAGAACTTATACAATGAAAAGAGAAGCCGCTTCAGTGGAAGTAGGCCCTGAATTTAAATGAGCTCACTCTCAAAGGACACAGTGAAACTTTTTACAAATCAGATTTTTCTCCTTTAAAAAATATCGATAAAAAAATATATCACCGCTTGACGGTGCAGAAGCGGCCTTTAGGGCTATGTCGCCCTTGCACCGGAACCTCAGAAATGCACTGATTATACGTCGAAATGAAAAACAAAACAAAACAGAAACGAAACCGGCAGTGCTATTCTTGCAGTCATTAAAGGGGCTGTCCTATTAATGCACTCTCTTTTAATGAAAAGGGAAGGGAATATTTGATATGCCTTGACATTTGGTCCCTTTCCGCGAAATCTGAAACTTGAGACGCAAAACAGTCCGCAGTTGTCGGTGAAATACCTGCCTTAAAAGCAGAACCACAGTGAATGTATTTGGCCCGGAATTCCAGAGACTAATTTCCACCCCTCCCACGGAGTCACCTGCTCAGGGGGAACCCCGGCCAGAAATCCGGGTCGCGCCAGGTCAAATCTTGCGCGTCTCTTGTTTACTCCGCCCGGGGCAGGGCGGCGGCGCGGCCGCGGGGTGGGGAGGGCGGCTGGGGCCCGCGGCGCCCCGGCAATCGGCTCCGCTCGGCCGCCCGGGAGGGGCGGCGCGCGGTCCCCACCCGGTACGGAGACCACCCGGAGGAGGCGCTCGGGGCATCCGCCCGGCCCGACGGCCTCTAGCGTCTCTCCAGCCGCCGCGGCCTCCCGGGAACCTCCCCCTCGAGGGTATACATGAGTCCGCACGGGCAGGCTAGCGGCTCGAGGGAGCCCCGGTGTCCCCCGGGGTGTCGCCGGGCCGGGGAGGAAGCCCAGCGCCCCGGCGCCTACTCGCCTGGGATTCCCCCGCCCCACGGCCCTGCTCTCCCCGAGCTGCATGTGATTTCACTCGCGTCCCTTCTGAGGAAGGGACTCGCGCAGGCTGGGGCGGCCGCTCGCCCCAGGTCCCAGCTCGGCCCACCAGGAAGCCGGCAGCTGCTCCCTGCGCCGCTGCCCCAGCCGATTTGAATACCCCGGCGGGGCGGGCCGCGTTCCCCGAACTGGGTGCGCCCAGGGCGCCCTGGTGAGTGACCTCAGGGAAGGCAGTTGGGGCATTTCGGGCGCCTGAAAAGTTCGTGCTTCCGCGGGGGTGAGGGGGGGGGCAAGAAAAGTGCTACTAAAACACTTTGCAAAGCTCCAGAAACGCAGCCAGCAGCTACAGTCTGATTTTGTTTTTCTTGACCAGATAACAAATGTGAGTAGCAGAGGCGGGGTGAGGGAAAGGGATCAGAGGATGGAACCGGCCAGAATCGTCCAAGACAATACTCATTATTCTGTAATCCCGTGCGTGTTCAAGACCGGGAACCAGCATCTGGGAAATGGGGAAGATGGGGGTGGGGAGAGGAGGTTTCCACATCCCTAAAGGAAATTCTCAGGCTCCCAGAGACGCCCAAGTTTTTTTTTCTGCATGACAATTAGAGACCAGCCCTCCGGGGGAGATCCCCGATCCGAGCGAGCGAGAGCGCGGCCGCGGTCTTCCCGCCCGGAGCGGCCCCGCAGGGGCCCGGCCCTGCCCTAGCGGTCGCCTCCCTGCCCTGTCGCCCCGCGAGCCGCTCAACCC